>PJEN01007051.1:0-103245 GCA_004024605.1 Pteronura brasiliensis | reverse complement strand
AAGAACTGCCAAAAAAAAAAAAAAAAAAAAAACTGGGAAGCTTTCGTGAATTTATAGGCACCGTTTGCCAACCCGATCCAATTTTTCCTCTTGTTGAAACCGCTTCATTAATTTAATGTGCAAGAAATAAATATTTGATGTGCAATTAGTTGGAGATTATTATGGCCATCGTGGAACCTTTCCAAATAAACAGCTGCTCCAGCAGTTTCAATGCATGAAAAGCAAAGCACAGAATGCAAAATAGAATGACGCACCAGCTCTACAGAGGAAAGAAAGTTAAAATATTCAATTAGTGAGTAAGGTAGTGGCTCGTTTAGAAGTTTGGTGACGGTTTATCAAAGCAGAACGGCGAAAACACAGACACACATTCAGCCGAATATCCGTCCACCTGAACGGCCGTGGCCATGCTTATGTGCAGATATGAGGCATTCTTGCCCGAGAAGAAAATATTATGGAAATAGATTGTCATTCGTTCTAGGAATTCTTTGCAGGTTGTCCATTTTATGTATTTATGGATGTATCAGTGTGTATTTGTTGAATTTGATTATTGTAGATTAGCACGTAGGCACATGCTGTAGTGCCTATTTCTATATCCAGGAGTGCATGTTCTGGAAACATCCTGGAAATTTCAATGCTGGCTGCGTTGTTTTAATTTTGAGGAAGGCTTTGCTACTTCACGGCCCCGGCTGAGCCTCTGCAAAGGAGCTCTTTGAGGTACTTAATCTCCCCGTGAGTTTTACAAAATTGTACCTTCCTTTTGAGAGAGACCATAAGATTTGGAGTTTGCTGCCGTCCGTCCTCCACTCCTGTACCGGGAATCCCCTGAAGGGAGACATTGTGACAAAAAGCTCAGTATCTCCGAATCCTTTTCCGTTCTCTTCCTCTCGGGGAGCCAGCAGCGGAAGGGCAGAAGGGGGTTCCTGGTACTGCTAGGGTTCTGGCTCGTGAGGACAGATTTGACCGTCAAAGTAGTCCGGACACAGTGCTTACGAGGCCCACTGTTCTCGGATCATCTTCTAGAACCCAGACGTGGGGCCCATTTATTACTGTCACGCTCTGTTCATTTGGGGATTAAATTCTGCAGTGCCTTGCATTTTCCCCTTATTGTGCTCTGAAACACCCACGGCTCAAGGGAGGCCAGATTCTGGTTTTTGTTTTTGTTTTTTGTTTTTTTAATATTTTACTTGGAGAGCCAAGCACAAGCAGGCAGAAAGGCAGAGGCTGAGGCAGACGCAGGCTCCCCGCTGAGCAGGGAGCCCGATGTGGGACTCGATCCCAGGACCCTGAGATGGTGACTGGAGCTGAAGGCAGACGCTTCACCGACGGAGCCACCTTGGTGCCCCAATTCTGTTATTTTTTGTCTTAGCCTCTGCTGCCAGCATGAAGGACACACACGCACAAACCACAAACACTACAGAGAAACACGCAAAGACGTAGAAGCAATAGTGTCCCACCACGTTCGCCCGCTGGAAGGAGCTGTCTGGTTATCTGTCGAGTCAGGGCGTCCCTGAGAAGGTCTGTGATGTCACTAGGGCAGGAAGGATATTCCTTGCTGTCGTCCACGCCTAGGTACCCCAGTAGCACAGCTTCTTACTAGGGTTCGTGGCACTCACGTGGGGACCCAGCCACCGTGCCCTGGGGAAGCCAGGCGGCCACACGGACAGGTAACACGTATGTGCCTGCCAGCAGTCCCGCTGAGGTCCCGATCCATCCTCCCCAGACCGGAGAGAGTCCCATTTCTGATGACAGCCTCCAGCTATCCTCTAGCAAGCCAGCTGTCCCCGCATGGAGCAGAGACAAGCGGTTCCCCCTGAGACCGGCTGCAACGACAGATTTGTGAAAAATAAAAAAGAAATGGTTGCCGTCGATGTCAGCCCTGAGTATCGGAGCGTTGTCGGAGAGCAAAACAAAAGTGACACATACACGCACCACACTTGGGGCCACTTCATAAAGGGGTTTTTAGGTAATAATGTTCAACGGCTATGGAAATGGTGGCCGCGTTCCTACCCATATCGCTGTCCACCTGCCCCATATCTCCCCGCTGCCTGGACCAGGGAGGGGACAAAGGAGCCGGCGGAGGGCCCCTTTGAGAAAGACGGAATGCAAGGAGCAAGACAAAGCAGTGCAAGGAATGTTTTTTGGAGAATGGGGCAAGCTACAACTACGGCCCTGGAGGACGGGACAAGCCACGGCGGGGTGTCTCAGGCCGCCGGAAAGTGCTAGAACTGTGTTGTTCTGACTGCCGTGGGAAGCCGCTGTGTGGTATGAAGCAGAAGAGTCTAATAATTATTCGTCTGTGCTGTTGACAAATCCCGTCCACTGCCCTGTGGCAGCCGGACCAGAGTAGACCCAGGGAGACCCGTGGGGAGGCTGCTGCCCGTTCTCGTGATTCATGGATTCTGTGTCTGCAAACTCCTGCACGAGCTGCCTTCTCTTTGCAGCTCTATAATGTGCACACGCCAGAGTTTGGGAATCATTCACGGCACGCACAGGGTGGTGAAAAATTCACGCACGTGTCCGATCGGGTTTGTGGCGGGGGACATCCTGCATCCTTGCTGCCGCTCTCAGGCTGCAAACGGAGGACAGCTCGGTGCCCCGTTTTCCACATTTCTGTGCCCCGAGTTTGCGATGTCGCTGTTGAACATGACCCGCGATCCGAGGGCTCCCGTGCTATCTGGTGTGCGTAAGAGCAAGAAGCCGGTGATGGGTCTTATGGGGAAAATCACGAGGGACGTCTGCATCTTGTAGGCGTGAGTTGTCCACAGCAACAACTTTATGAACTCAAAGGAATCATGGGAATGTGTAACAAAATCCACCCTCCGAGTTAAGACAAAATACCGTAGCTAAGGTAATAAACGTTTTTCTCTTTGTAAAACTAAAACATCGGAATCGAGGCTCTGACAGGGGAGCAGAGCTTGACTTTGCGGATGTTAACGTGTTTTATGTGATCAGTCACATGAGAAAACCCAGATGAGGGAAACCAATCACTTTACAAGTAATACCCTCCCTCGCCACCTGCCCTCCTTCCTTCTCTCCTTCCCTCCGCAGTTTTATTTTTCAGGATTCAGTGAACCCCCGTGCGGCCTCACAGACTGCCCCAAAATCTAGGAATCCTAGAGGACTTAACATTCTCTTGGGGGGAGACGCAGAAAATTATCAAGGAAAAATATATTTCATAAGGTTATTGCTGTACATGGAATAAAATGCCAGAAAGAAAATACAGTTCCCTGGTACGGGGTAGGAGTGGGCGTGGGCCGGTTCTAGGAGACGGTGAAGAAAGCAAAGCCAGAATAATGCTATGTATGGCTAGAGAAATAAAAACGGAAATAATCGTTCTCTACTACACGGTGCGTTTCTGGACACGTTCTCTGTCTATGCATGCAGTGTGATGGGAGACCTTCGTTACGAACCGCGGCATCTCTGAGTGGCAGCAGACACGGCCAGACAAGGCTGTGTTCCGGGCGGCGTGCGCTGGTCCTCCGCGTCAGAACCACCGGGACACGTTATGGTAAAGGCAGGTTCCAGAGGTCCTGGAACATAACCGTTCCAGACTCGTCGTGGACAAGGACATGGTGGGATCATCTTGCACCTTAACGGTTGAGAAAGTGCACGTGTCTGGTCTAACTAAGGTCGTTTGCTTATAGGGACAGCGGACATATCCTTGTAGTCGTGAGTCCGATTGTACCTTGTCTCTTCATGGGAGAACATTCTCAGCCTTCCTACACACTCTCACGTGCTTGTCATTCTGGGGGGACGCGGACACGTGAAGGGGAGAGCGTACGGCCAGAAGTTCCAGCCGCGTTTAAGTTCTGCTCCTGGACACACAGCCTCTGTACTCCCCAGAGTCATGGTAGAGCAGAGGATGGGAGGGAAGGTAAATGCAAAACCAGCTCCAACGGGGGTCCTGACCGGAGACTTCGGGGCTCAGAGACACGCCACAGGGGACTGAGATCCGACTCTGTGCCAAGACCGTTCCCGGTATCTCCGTGGAAATAAACTGGTGGCCTCCTCACAAGCACAGTTTAGGGACAGCGCTGCTCTCTCCATCCCCGACGGAGGCATCCGTTGTCGAGCGGGAGAAGAGAAATCCACAATCCCAGTCTGCTTTTGCCACAGTTCCAGGTGATCTCCAAAAACGTTTGTGTCATTATTTGATTCCAAAACCCTTTTAAAAATAAAATGAAGAGTATTTTCTGTAGTCTCCACTGGCATTAGCCATAAAAGGTTTCAATCTGGCTTTCCTTACGCAATCAGCCCTCCTTCTCCTACTGCTCAGCCCCGTGTTCGAACATGAAACCGTGGTCGAGATCCAAAAACTGTTCATAACCCAAGTAGTGGCTTAGGAGCGGCCAGATGTATAGGAACTTTTTGCAGAAATTTATATATATGTGTGTATTTTTTTTTTTTTTTTTTACTATTGATGACCATCATACCTAGTCCTATTTCAAGCATGGTGTTTAATTACAACGTGTGTATTAAGTGTTTGATATACTTGTTGCTTTGGAGAAAGGTTAAGGTTCTTGTTCTTGTTCTCCCTTCCTTTCTTTCTCTCCCCTTCTCTCTCCCTCCCTTCCTTTTCTCCCTCCCCCCTTGCTTCCTTTCCTCCCTTCCTACGTTCCTAACTTTTTTTTCTTTCCTTCCTTGCTCCCTCCTTCCATATTCCTTCCTAACCTATGGAAACATCACTGCCTCAGAAAACCACCTGGGAATACAGCTGCTGTGTTGTCCGTCTAGGGAGCACACTACAGCACGGTCTGTCCTACCGTGTCTCTCTGCTCCCTACTCCCAACCAGTGATAATTTATGCGGCTTTGTCATGTAGTGTCCAATAGGCCTGTCAAAGCACTGCTCTAATTATAAATATAATTATTATATTCATAATATAGTACATCAGTCACTTATTTATAGATCTTTTATATATAGTCTACATTTATAATATGCATATTCTAATCTGTCCATTGACTTATTCTGATTGCTTATTTTATTTTTTTTTTAAGATTTTTTTCATTTATTTATTTGACAGAGATCACTAGTAGGCAGAGAAGCAGGCAGAGAGAGAGGAGGAAGCAGGCTCCCCAGTGAGCAGAGAGCCTGATGCGGGGCTTGATCCCAGGACCCTGAGATCATGACACGAGCTGAAGGCAGAGGCTTTAACCCACTGAGCCACCCAGGCGCCCCAGTGATTGCTTTTTTTTTTTTTTTTTTAATTTTATTTATTTGTTTTATTTATTTATTTGTTTGAGAGAGAGAGACAGAGTGAGAGAGCATGAGAGGGGAGGTCAGAGGGAGAAGCAGACTCCCTGTACAGCTGGGAGCCCGATGCAGGACTCCATCCCCGGACTCCGGGATCATGAACCGAGCTGAAGGCAGTCGCCACCCTCCGATTGCTTATTATTAAAGCAATTTGCTTATTATTAAAACATTTGTCCTGTGACCTGAAGCAGGGTATCTGGCCAAATTTTATTAATCCATTTCACTGTATATGGTGAAAATCACTATATTTAATATGCCTATATTGAATATTTACCAAATTGTAATAAAAGCATATTTAAATATATGTCCTCTAAATGTATGTAAAAGCACTGTGTATAGAGTATATTGATGATTTGCATGCATCAGCTCGTAGGTGTGTAAGTGTACATACTTATAAACCAGACACACATACACATGCAAACACCTATATGTACACATATATATGTATATACAGAATTCTTAAAATCCTATATGATTTTATAAAACCCACACTCCAGCAGCAAGCTCTGACCAGTAGTTGTATGAGCTCTAAAGGATGAAATTCATTTATTCTCTAGACATAATTAACTAAAATACTCAGCACACGGCAATCACAGAAGTTCGTTTCCCATTATTTTAGACATCAGTTCCCTTTCTATACAGCAAACATTCCACTGGAGAATGTCTCATACTCCTGTGGCTTACTGTTGAGATTTTTAAACCCAGCGAAATTTAATAAAATAATATTTTACAAACAAGAGAATTAATTTCTATTAACTATTTATCTGTTTGTACCGTTCTGCGGCTCATCATAAATCAAATAAAATGTGATACCCTAGAGCAGAGAAGGACACGTAATACACCTGTCCCAACATGATGTTTAGTACCTGCCTTTCCCTCCAGAGGAATACGGGGAGTGAATTAATGAAATCTGCTTTTATTACTGATTCATTGCATTTGAAATCAAGAAGCTTTTTCGGATATTCAAGAATTTAAATTGGATGGAGACAAGGAATTCTGAAGTGCGTTGTAGGGAAGGGGCAAGGGAAGACAACGAGGGGGGTTTCTGACGGGGGTCGATTTCCAACGCGGGAGGCGGTGGGTGCCTGGGCCAAGGGGTGAGGGGGTGGTTTGTAACCAAAGCATTTAAAACCCTCGGCGTGATCCTTTTAGCATGATGCCCAATCGTGTCAACTGCTAAATGCAGACTTGCCCATGGAAGGATCTCGTGACGGCTTCAGCCCCTACGCAAACCCACCAAACTGAGACCGTAGTCTGGACCCTTCCAGAAGCTGGGCATACACCATCCAGCTTGTGTCCTTTTCTTCCCTGTGATACTTGTTGGCTAGGGAGGGCAGTCATGGACAAAGGCATGACCGTTTCTTATTGAAAGCTTTGTTGTGTGCGTGGAAGGAAGGTAGACGGGGGACTGGAGGGTCTAGAGTGTCATTTGCGTTGTCTGGGTTTCCTCCAGGTTTCTTCTTACATCTGAGTGCAGTATCATTCTTTCCTCTCAACAGTCCACGCTGGGAGGAGTTGATGACACTGATTTGAAGTTTATCAAGAACACATATGAAACAGAGTGGTCCCTTCTGAGGATTGCTGGGTTGAACAAAGCCTTTGGTATCAGGCCTTGGGCTCTGTGATGCTTTGAAATGTGCTGCTGGACAAGAACCTTGCTCCCCATACACATAAAGAAAAGACAAGCCCTAGATGACTTCGTATCTGTCTCCCGGTGAGCGGAGGCCCAACAAAGCCTTCCCAGCTTCCAGCTGAGCAGCCTCCTCTGTTCCAAATTGACCCACTCTCTCGCTTTCTCTTCTTGTTTGGACGTTATGTGTTTCTAGGGATGCCTGTGTGGTTCATTCGGTGAAACGTCAATTCTTGGTTTGGGCTCAGGTCACGATCTCAGGGGCGTGAGATCGAGCCCTGCCTTGGGCTCCGTGCTCAGTGTGGAGTGCGCGTGAGAATCGTTCCCTTTCTCGCCCCTCTGCCCCTCCGTCAGCCCTGTGCATGTTCTCTCACTCTAAAATAAATAAACTCTATAAAAAAAAAAAGTGATGCACCTCTCCAAATTTAGGCAAGAATGGGCTTGGTTAAATTGCAAATGTTATAAACCCTTGCCTTATATTGTTTCGTTTTCCTCCTGCTACCTGATAGGGCACCTACCACCGTCTGTCTGACCATGGACTAAGAGAAAATTCTAAATGTTGCACACGAAAAGGTCCGCGAATCACTGGAGCTTTATGAAGGCATCAGGGACAGAGATACTGGGCAGTTCGAAGCAGGGAGTTTGGAAAACCTGATGGAGATGCTGTAAACTTGAAACATGTATCATTCTGCTAAGACCATCCCTGTAATGGTAAAAGTCATAAAAATTAATTCTACTTCAAAAGAAGGCAGTTGTACAGATGGGAAAATGAGTATCCCAGAGCAGCGTGAGCAAGGACCGCCCCAGTTACAGCCGTGAGGGCACGAGGAGCCATCCAGTGAAACCAGAGGTGCATGTCGAGGGATCCGAGAGGTTGCATAAAGGACGTGTTTCAGCATGAAAATTTAAAACATTATTAACAAAGGTGCAGTGTTCCATTGCAGCGACTGAAAAGATGCCAGGAAGTGAGCTGAACCTGAGATGCTCATCCAAGGTCTTCAACCACAGACTCCAACCAGTGCCCCAGATGGCAATGCCCCAACGACCATCTACAGACCGGGCACGCTGAGGGTTTGAAAATGTCTTCACGTGCCTCTACTCATTTAAACACCCGCACTGTTCTCTGCGGCTGGTCCCGGGCTCATTTCCTGACAGAAAAACTGAAAGGCTGAAGGACGTGTCCCCACAATGTCAGAGTTGTCTTTGTTCTAACCACGTCCAGGGTTTTCTCTGGTCTTCACTAACTGTGGGACGATGGCGGCCACATCCCCAAACGTCCTCGGCAAACTCAGTCCTGGGAGGTACCTGCTTCCAGATCTCAGAAGTTCATGGGCAACATTGGAAATGAACTCACGTTCTTCAACAGTCCCACCTGCAAAATGCTAGTGACAGAAATACCTAAGCCACTGAGTGCTATGAGAACTAGGTGAGTTAACACATGTGACCTTCCTACGAGGGGGCTTGGTGTACGTCTATCATTAATACTGTTGTTGTTACCGTATTAGTATGGTGGACATGAAAAATATGCATTGTCTTTGGGGACGGCGAGGTCTTTCCAATCGGTAATAAAGGGTTTTTTGGCTCCCACACACAGTGTGTCATAGACACTGTCCTTTGTGCACTGGGAGCGCTATGTCCTGCCCTCCAGGGACACTGTCTTGCTACCAACACGTTAGAGGAAGCAGGAGGTGCTCTGACCACCATCAGGAATGGTCCTCACTACCGCCCTTCAGTAGTGCCGCCTTGGGCACTTGCCCTTCCTGGGGCCATAGAAGCGGCATCACTGTAACCACTGACCTCACAGAGGAGGCAGGCCCAGCAGTGCTCCCATAACAGAGCAGCTTCAGGACGTCCGCGGCAACGATGCAGCCCTGCCTCTTCCCCACGCACCTGCCCCTCACAGGCTCCAAGGACTGGATTCATGCCTTCACGCACTGAACCCCAACTGAATGCCTCTCGGTTGTAGAGCCAATGTACGTGGCAGAAAGAGTAGAGTGAGAAGAAGACATCCAGCTTCTGGAGCTGATGTTCGCATGGCTGGGGACAGGAGCCACACACGTGGGAAGACAAATGACACGGTTGAAATGAGCGACAGTGTGTACAAGGAACACATCACATCCCACCATGTGAGGAGTTACATCGGATTAGAGCGCTGCTCTAGTCCAGAATGCCAGAGCGACGGGCCGAGCGGTAATGGCGGGGCAGGTGTGGCCACATCCGCTGCTGGATGGGAGCCCCGAGCTGGAGAAGGGAATGCTGGGAGGTTAACAAGCATGAGGCGTGTGGGCGTGTGTATCTGAACCTTGGGGAGGAGGACCGAGCACTTCCGGGGTGCTGAGACCCAGCTTGCGAGGCTGGGGAGAGGTTCACGGTGTGGTCACCACAGTGAACACAAGGAAAGGAAAGACGTAGGAGAGGGAAGGTCACAGAGGCTGAGACATGGGGGGGGTCATGGAGCTGAGCACCGTAGGAGAAGGTGGGTCTTGTCCACATCGGAAAAGAGAGCCATTGGAGGGTCAGGAGCAGCCCTCTGAAGGGAGCCGATGGATAGGATCGCCCCACTGCCGAGAAGTGGGTTGGAGTGGTTGGAGGGGCAAAGCAGGATGGCACAGGCTCTCTCACTCCTAACGCATTTATGGGATGGAGAAGATCTGGAACACGTGGTCTGGCATGGGATGTAGGATGTTAGGTTGTGGACGGAAATGCTCTTCCCGAAGAAGCATGAAATACAGTCATCCTAGCTGAACACCTTATAAAGCCCCAGCTTCACCCCGCTGCCAGCATCAAGGTGACCAATTCCCATGTGAGTCACGACAGCCCCACAGAAGGTCGTACCAGCAGTGCCCTAAGTCTCAGGCAGCATTATTGAGGAGGACGAGGTAGGGAGCTGTGTAAAGGGGAAACGTAGCCTGGGGATGTTTCACAGCACACTTGGCGAAAAATTGTCTCTTCGTTTAAAATATTTAAGCATGATTTATTGGATGACTGGAACTGAAAGTTCATATCCAATCATGTTATGGGCGGAACAAAATAAGGTGGTTTTTCTCTTCTTTGATGCTTTGTCAAGCACTGTCTGATTGCTCGGACCTGGCAGATGCGGACAGCGCACCCTCTACCCTGACCTCACCTACCTCATTCCCACTACACTTCCAAATGGCGGCTTGTAGAGTGTCAATTGCACCCCCCCCCTTTTTGCTCAGCACCATCCTAATCCCGTTTTTCGTCTCACTTCCTGAAGGGGCTCACGTCCCCAGTTTCTATTTCCGATTTGTGATTCCCAGCTCCACATGTTATAGCATCCTGATGTGCGCATCCAACTACTTTAAAACGATTTCCTGTTGCCTCCTCTGGGCTCTGGGGGCATAGAGCTGTCGCCATTTTGCTTTTTTTTTTTTTTTTTCTTTTTGCAATCGGTTCTTCCCAGAAGGCCGTTTGCTGACGTTTGTAGAGTTTGGTCTATTATAGCGAGTAAGATGGGCTTAGGACGTCTCTGTATCATTGTTCTCGAAGGTAATGCTGTGTGGGCTCCCGTGTCCTACCCAAAATGGTCCGTGGGGTATGCCTCATTTCTACTTGGATTTTTTTCAATGTATCAAAAAGGGACAAGGATGTGTTGTTGTGCTGCTGAAAATGTGAAGCTTCCCCCCACCCACCAAAAGGATGCTGAGCAGAAGAATGCCCTAACTGTGTTTTGCATTCAGGGAAGGGACGTTTTTGGGCAAAGGCAACATGAAGCCTGTGGCTCTGTCAGAGAATATGAGATTGGGCAAGAGCAACCTGGGAGGAAGACGAGAAGGGCTCCTGCCATTGTATGCAGTTGTCAGGAATGAATCACCCACTACCTCTTCATAGGGTGCCTCTCCGTGGGGGTTATAAAAATGGAAGGAGATGTTCAGAATCCACTCCGTCATTCTTTGTCCCTGGGAAACTGCTTCACCAAAGACCAGAGACAGAAAACTTTGATGGCAGTGGTGAGATCAAGGTCTGTTGTTGCAAAGGAAATCTTCCTGCATGGAAGTGTCTGGAGACTGGAAAAAAAGAAAGGCAAAGTCCCTCCCTTGACCTAAGCCTGTGAGACATCTTTCTGAGTCAACTAGGTCTGTTGGGGTGTTACAGGCACACCCATTCTGGACCTTCCAGAATGTGCTAATTGAGAGACTATAAATATATATATATATATCACTATATAACATGTGGCATGTTATATGCCTGTCTTCTCTAGAAAATATATGACAGAGATTCCCATTTGAGTTCATCTTTTGCAAGTTGGAGAATGAATTATTATTCATCTCCTCCACTGTCAGTCATCAAAGCCCACACAAGAAGACATTCCTGAATTTTAGTTTGGCGGATGTGACAGTGAGTGTAAGAGAAGGGAGAAATAGGGTTTCTACAAATAAACGTGTGTGTTTTCTTTTACGAGCCAAGGATAATATTAGACCCAGGCGTCTCTCTTGGGCGTATCTCTCAACAAATGTCGACCTAAATTTTCAACCCGAGTTTCTCAAGCTACTGAATATGAGTGCATAGGAGCACCGCATTCCCGAGTTTTCCGATCGATTGCATCCTGATTCATCTTTATATTTTTATTCTGTACTTTGTCTTCATTGAGGAGTTGACTCCTGACCATACATGGTTGTCAGCAGATCCAGACTTCAGATGAATGAACAGGCTTATCTTTCCTTGACGCTGTGTATGCCTCATTTTCCTGAGAGTCTCAATTTTCTTGAGGTGTCTAGAAATAATTTTCTCAGTTATGTTGTAGACAATTCTAAGACAAGGCAGGCTAACGGTTCAAGGCATCTTTGGGCATCCCGCCGTGGTCTGTATTTTCCAGATGGTTCATCAAAAGGGAGACATCTCCATAATTCACTATCACATAAGTCAATGACCCAATATACCATATATATTATATATGAAGAAAAACGGAACAAAAGTAAAAACATTTTAAGTGCAAATTTGATCTCCTGAACCATTTGGGATGGTAGAAGTTGATTGTTAAAGGATTTGCTTGCCTAATGAGTTGGAAGGGATAGATGTTCCTCCACCCTTCATAGATGACTCGGAAATCACTTGGAGCCATCAGAACTGCCAGGCTCTGGACACCTCATCTTCCCAATTGTCAACAAACCCTGCCAGTTTCTCACGCACTAAATGCCCCTCTTCATCGTAGACCATTATCCTGATTGCTGCCATCTATACTGGCTTGAGAGGGTCAGAGTTCTTCAAGCTAGTTTTTATTTTTTAGAGTAGATATTACTGTGCACAGATCATGCAAGCCTGTTTGAACACATATTTGGACTTAAGCTACATAATATATCTGATTAGGTGTGATTCATTATTCAGTCTTGGTCATGATGACAATGATAATGTTACTCTCTTCTGGTTTTCTGTCTTTTTGCAGGAAGTCATGAAGTTACGAACGTCCCTTCCACATGCACACGTCGGGAACTCTGGGTAACGAGCACATGGGAGCACCGTCAACCACAGAAGGGTCTTCAGCACCATATTGGACAATGAAAGAGATCCGAGTGTCCAGGATAAAAGAGGTAAGACCGTCGTGGCACTGGTGTAATATGAAATTATTATGCAGCTGTTAAGAATTATGTTTCCAATGCTTGGGTTCATTCGTGAAGTTCAAAAATTGAATATTAATTCAGAAATGCAGCCCATAACACTAGATAGAATTATATTTTGAAAGATAGAAACATATGTATCTACGTGACTCATGTATACACCTGTTTACGCTCCCTTACGCACTTACCAGAGATCACACTTAACAGAGAGATAAGAGGGGGTGGGTGGCCGGGGGAGGATGGAAGGAAACATATTCAGAATCTGGAGAGAGAGGAACAAATCCCTAGGTCAGGTAAAGACCTTATACCTTACTTTTCCTTTCTTCTTTGCCTTTGAGCAGTTATAAAATAAAATTAAATAGTATCCCAACTTGTTATTTTGTAAAAGTCGAAAGTATATGAGCGTGACGAACGTGCAGATTGTGTGAGAAGCGTGACCAATAGGGATGCACGCCTGCTTAGTAAGAAGGAGCTCTGTCCTATGTGGGACCCGGCGATAGTGTGCAGGATTTTAAAGAGACGCAACCCTAGAGACTTCTGGGCATCAGACGTGAGGGGCAGCCCTTGCTCTTGGTAATGGAGGGCAGGATAAGGCATGCATCTCCAAATTGAGATCAGGGATCCGAGGCTTCCTCTTAGGTAAGGCCATGGGCCCAGTGTGAATGCTGTCTCCCCAGCAAGTTGCCCCTAAGTGGCGTGGAGGCATGCAAGTGAGACCATGTCACTTAGCTGTGGAACGACACCAGCCTCCCTCAGCTGAGCCCAGGAAGCCGGATGTATCAGAAGCAAGCGAGCCTGGCTCTCCAATGGTGATGATTCTCCATGATGTTCTGCTACCCTGGTCTCCCCCAGAAGCTCCTCTTGAGTGGTTGGGGAGGGAGAGGCGCAATCTTCACTTTGGACGTGTACAGAGGAAATACAGATTGTTCCACCTGTAGCTGAAATGCACATCCCAGGAGCTCCTCTGTTATACACCTAATGCCGTGAAACACAACATGCTCCTTCCAACGTGGCCATGCAGCAGGAAAATGGGATGATCTAGATTTACTTCCGCCAAGGCCTCAGAGCCAAGCAGGCGCCGTCCCGCCCTCTCTGTGCTGACCAGTGGCCGAGTTGCCCTATGTCCTTCGTGTGAGACGCTCACTGGGAACCCACAGTGAACCAAACACCTGCGTGTCACGTAAACAGGGACCGTCGTGTATCAGCAACCATTGTCGGAAGCGTTAGAGATGCTGGTTGTGAGATGTAAGGAAAGATGTTGCTGTTGGTCTATGTCCATCAGCTCCAGAAAGCAAAGATACTCATTTCGTAACTTCGAGCCCTCCTGGGACCAGCTATCAGGTTTTCCTGACTTCTCGTGATAAAGATTTTTTTTTTTTTTTAACCTTGATACGTGACAGTTTTTTTTTTTTAATTTTTCATGATAAAGATTTTTTCTATTTTTTTTTTTAACAGCTGAGATGCTTCTCTTTCACACACACAAGTCTATTGGAATTTTGCCTATATTTTAATGTTCTTATTTTGATTGCTATTACGTTAAATCCGGGAAACTTTGTGAAAACTATTTAAAATTATTTGGCTCTTGTCCCTAGGTTTTAATCCTTCTTTTCCCATTAATTTTTGTTGTAAATGCATTTCTTTATCTGTGATGCCAGCACGCACCTGGTCAGTTTCTCTCGTCCTTACTATCACTTCTGTCCTCCTTGTAAATGGTGGGTTCTCCCAAGGCCCCATCCTTGACCTCCATGTTTTTTCCAGCTGCTCTGTCTCCGCAGGCAATGTTATCTATTCCCACGGTCATATATGCCCTTTGTATCAAGAAGACCCCCCAGTTCTTGTCTGCAGCTCTGACCTCATCCCTAAAATCCCAAGTGCAACTACCGACTTGTTATCGACCCTTGGGTGCCTATAAGCCAGCTCGTAGCAAACACACCCAACATAAAGCTGTAGCTTCTGTATTGCACACAAGAATGTACTCTGTTCCCCAGCTTCTCCGGCCCAGTAAACAGCAGGCGACTCAGACTTTCACATTGGATTCCCGTCTTTCTTTCCTGCCACACCCATTAATAGACCACATCAATAAGGCTGTCCAGTCCATTTTAAAATTATAGTGCAGGGGCGCCTGGCTGGCTCAGCCAGGATAGCTTGTCACTCTTGATCTTGTGGTTGTAAGTGTGAGCCTCTCGTTGCAGATAGAGATTATTTAATAATAAAATATCTTAGGGGTGCCTGGGTGGCTTAGTCAGTTAAGCGGCTGCTTTTGGCTCAGGTCATGATCCCAGGTCCTGGGAGTGAGTCCTGCCTCAGGCTCCCTGTACAGCCAGGAGCCTGCTTCTACCTCTTGCTCTGCCTGCTGCTCCCCCTGCTTGAGCTCTCTCTCTGTCAAACAAATAACCAAAATCTTAACAAAGTAATAAAATCTTTTAAAAATTAATTAATTACTTCACCTGTCCAATTTCCTTCATTCCCATCACGGACACCTTACCCCAGCTGCCACCGTCTTTCATTGTTGCTGTTGTTAAACCTGCCCAGGGCTCTACCAAGACCTACTTGTCCTCTTGGGCAACCAGTAATTATTAACCAAATAGTCCTTATCATTGGTTTAAGTTATTAAGTCCTCCCACCCAGCGCTTCCAATCATACTAACACCGAAGGATCACTTATAGCTTAGCCTAAAATGCCTTCCGTGACTTGCCTTTCCCTCCCTCTGCGGGCTCGTCCCCCATCTCTCGCTCCCCAACCATGGTGTTCCACCACTGGCTCATGGTTTTCAGCTTCTCAGGCACAAGGCACAAAAAATACGTCATAAAGTTGTCTTTAGCAGTAAAGGAGTTAATATGCATTAAGTACTTAGAGCCATATTCACATGGGCCCTCAATAAATTTACTTTTGCACACAGCATTCGATGACTATTAGCACCTAATATTAAGGATCCTATTATCCAGGATATGAACTAACTTGTCTTAAATCACATGTAATAACGAGGCAATACTTTTGCCATGTGGTGACTGTATCCAATTTCTAAGTCTTCATTGCTGCCTCCAAAGTGAAGCAGGTCAGGTGGCCTTTTCTTTTCTAAAGTCTGTAGCTTAAAAATACTGCAGAGTGGGGCACCTGGGGGGCTATGTGTGTTAAGCGTCTGCCTTCAGGTCCGGTCATGGACCCAGGGTCCTGAGATCGAAGCCCTGTTCAGGCTCCCTCTGCTTCTCCGCTCTCTGCCTACTCCTGCTCTCTCTCTCTCGTGCATGCACCCTCTCCCTAATAAATAAATATCTTTTTTTAAAAAGCCATAAAAAAGAGAAATTAAAAAAAAAAAGAAAAATACTGCCGAGAGGCAGTATAACCGTTGTTGCCCGTTTCAGTGAACACACATACCTGTTTACGCTGGTATTTATCCACGAGTGGCAATGTTGGGTCACACCATAAGCACGTCTTCAACTGTTGTGGATACTATCAGATGGCTTCCCAGAGTTCCTTTTTCCAAATTACACACATATGCTGTTTTTTTTTTTGTTTTGTTTTTTTTTTTTGAGGTCTAGTCGAATGCTTTTCAAATCAGCTATGTTGATAAATAATTCCCTCTAGAATACAGTCCATGCGACAGAATGTATCCGTATTAGCTCAAAAGAGTATTCTAATTACAAAGAAATGCATCAGCCTAAAAATTATCTAGGAATTGCCAGTGACATATCATTCCATATTTGTATTGTATGTGTCATTATTTGGCATATCTCATTATTTTAACTGCAACCTTCTACCGCAGGTGGCCTAGTCACAGCAAAGAGTATTCTATATTTTAGGAATAAATTCAATATATCATCTAAGAGTTTGTCCTCACATTCTGCCTTCATGTGCATTAAAGGATCAAAGTTTCTGTTAATGCTCACAGCTCACATCCATATATATATGTATATATCCACATACATATATCATTAGGCTGAACGTGAACCTCTTTAAGGTAGATTCACCAGCAGTCTGGAATGTTACAATGATGATTAATGTGCATTTCTACTTTTAACTTATCACACCAGTTCGTATACGCGGAGGTATCCATGTCGCCTGACCGACTGTGAGGTTTCCGGACCTCTGAACTCGGATCTTCTATTCTGTAGTTGTTTTATCGGGATTTTATGGTTGTGAATCCGTACTTCAGTATTGAGTCCCTAAGTAAAGAAATTATTTTCCAGTTTCTTAAAGTTGACGAATACATTTATTCAGTGAGAGAAGTGACCAATATGGAAACACTTTTGAGTAATAATGTGCTGAGTTTAAGCAGGAGTTTTAGATTGTAGTAAAAAAGTTGAACTTCAGGGGCTCCTGGGTGGCTCAGTGAGGTAAGCTTCTGCCTTTGGCTCAGATCATGATCCCCGGGTCCTGGGATTGAGCCCCATGTCGGGCTCCCTGCTCAGCAGGGAGCCTGCTTCTCTATCTCCCACTCCCCTTGCTTGTACTCTTTCTCTGTCAAATAAATAAGTAAAATCTTAAAAAAAAATTTTTTGAACTAAATAGTGCCATTCTGTTGGACTTCCCTCTGCTTACCGAAATGACGATCCTTACAGCTGGCCGTCTGTGGTTGGGTGGCTGTTACATACATTTTGTGACTTTGTTTCTTTAGTGATGCTGCTTCCTACTCTACAGTGTATTTTTTTAAAATATTTTATTTATTTATTTGACAGAGAGAGACATAGAGAGGGAACACAAGCAGGGGGAGTGGGAGAGGGAGAAGCAGGCTTCCCGCTGAGCAGGGAGCCTGATGTGGGGCTCGATCCCACGACCCTGGGATCATGATCTGAGCCAAAGGTAGATGCTTAACGACCAAGCCTCCCAGGTACCCCTAGTCTACAATGTATTTAATCTGAGCTGTATGCCGTGTATGGCATGGTTCATTCCTTGGCCCAGCTAACGTGCAGATGTGATCGTGTTTTCACTTGGCATTTCTTGTTCCCTGTTTAACCAAATGCTAATGACACAAATCGCCAACTTTTAGCAAAACTCCTTCTCTTCTGTCTTTTCCAACTGCTTTTTATCGGTTTCCTCTCGTGTGTCGTTGATTTGGGGCTCACTGTTTGACACAGATGAAGAAATAACTCCTACAAAGATAGAAATCTCGTACAGGCTTAATACTGGGGGAATGAGCCAATGTGGAATTTGTGCTTTTCTTTGCCTGTATGGATTTTGGAGTAGATGGAAAATAAGGTCCGTTTGGAGCATGCACTGACCCTAAGGTTGGTCTACACTTCTTCCTTTTTCTATCCTAATCCACCACAAACCCAAACCCACTGTCTTCATCCAAAATACCGTGGGCAGAGTGCCTTATACACAACAGGCTTTTATTTCTCATGGCTCTATGGCTGGAAGTCCGAGATTAAAGTGTGAGCAGGTGTCTGGTGATACCTGACTTCCTGGTTTGTAGTCTTCATGGTTCCTCTCTCGGTTCTCTTTGTAAGATCAGTAACCGCATTCATGAGGGCTGCACCCTCATCACCTAGTCACCTGCCAGTGACCTGTCCTTCCAAACACCATCCCATTAGGGCTGAGTTCTAACTTGAATTTTGGGGGGGTGGGGGACAGAAACATAAACTTAGCACCAAATTTGGAAACATAAAACGTGACTGCGAAGGGAACAGAACACCACGGCTGTATTTATTTCTCTATAAGAATGTCATTTCTTAGAGAGACAGGAACAATAGCATTTTATAAACATTTGATATAAAATAGCTATTCCTAAAAGAGCTGTGAGTCCTGGTATCGAGTCCTTAAGGTCCCATTTTTACAAAAACGAAACTCGAGAACCGTTAACACTGTGTTATTTGTATTATATCTTGGCTTCAGTGGGAGGGAGGGCAGGAGACGTAACAGGAGCTTCGGAGTCTGGCAAATGTGAGATCAGAACCAAGGTCTGACAGGGGACTTGAAGTTTTATCTCTCTAAGCTGTCATTCCATTCTCTGGAGGACAGAGAGAATACCATCAACAAAATCTGTAAAGTGCTTAGAGGGTTAGACCAACGATCTTTCAAAATGGTTGTACCAATTTACCATCTTCTAATGCCACTTGAGAATTCCACTGACTTCTCTCCGTCTTGGCCCATGACCAATGAGCCACTAAGCTCTTAGCATCTGGGACAGAGACATGAATGACCATGTGGTGGAAGCTTTGGGTACCCACGTGGGACGGTGTGTGGCTGGTGAGATGCTGCTGAGAATGTGGGGGCACCCAATTCTCGGAGGACCCAACGGTCGTATTTTAACGTTGGTCTTCACCCTAAGAGGTGAGGCTCTTTCAGCGTCTTCTCCCCTTTGGTCATCTGATCTGTCTTCCCTCCCACGTCCTTTGCTTCCTGTCTGGATTGGCACTTGTCTACTGTTTCAAATCATCTTCCCCAAAATGGAACTTCCTTTTTTTTACTCTCTCTCTCTCTACCCTACTTTAATCTAGTCCATTGCAAATTCCTGGTTCATCCCTGATGTGACTTTCTCCAGGAAGCTTGACTTACACCTGTCTTTGACTTGGGTGGCGTTCTGAATAAAATCACGTGTCCCTAAATAGAGACACCCATCCCTGCAATGGCTTTCAGAAAGGCGTCTGTTTCTCCCATATGCCTGGCATCCCAAAGGCAGGAAGGGCCTGCACTTTGTTCTCCATCCCTTACCAAATACTCTTTCGTTCTCTTTGCTTAATTCCCGCCCTCCAACACCTTCACCCTTCCGAGGCTCCTCTCCCACCAGCCTTGGAGGATCCCTTGACTAACCCACGTGATTGTGCCTTACAGAAGCAAGCCCCCAAATCCTGACTGAGTGACAGAAGACAGTGAGATTTATAAAATATATGTGGCATCAAGTACATTTGCCATGCCTCCAGTGAACTGTGTTCACAACTTCGCCTGCGTTGTTTCTTACAGTGTTGTTTAGAACTGGCTTCCTTTCTCTTCCTGTTTCTTTTTTAGTGAGTTTCCTCATTTCCCCAGAGACTTATTGAATCGTAGATTTTGTGGCATTTAATTAGTTTCTAATGAGTATGGTCTCAGCATATGTCAGACATACAGGCAGGGCCTACTGATCTCCATCAGCAACTTCCTGGCACATACTGAGTTATCTACCCGCAGAACAGGACACGTACAGCCTCATTAATCTCGCCTCAGCTATCCCAGAGTCCCGCTCCTCGCAGACCTCCGTGGGAAACATATGGAGTACCCAGTTTCATATATTATTTAGAGAACCCTATTGATTTCTACAACTTTTCTTGGGTCAGAAGTCTGGTGATTCACTGCCCCCACATTCCTTTTCACTGCGGGATGAGAAACCGTTGATGAGAATACGGGTTCTCTGTGCACGACGAGACCATTGCAGTGGGTTTTATCTGCTTTCGGCAAAGGAGAGCTCTGTGTAGGTACAACCAAACCCCTGAGCCATGGGGACTGCTTGGGGAAGACACTTTTCGCAGATAGGGAACAGTGAAAACGGGGGGAAGCGATCACAGTGAAAAAGCTTTCCTCAAATCAGAGATTATTCCATCACAGCTCCCGTTTTTAATACCATTTCTGTATTAGACAAGTGCCCGTTCCTTACTAAGAAGTCTACAGTTGACTTCCATTACGATTTTCTTGTGCTCACTCAACGTCCCCAAGTTAGCTAAACAAGCAAATCGTGCCTCACTCTCTGTATTTTCTAATGTTTGAGAATTTCAACATAATGATACAATTGTGAGTTTAAAAAGAACCTGAATGCCAACATCTTAACACCCTTGGAAAAGACAGGGCCCGGGATAGTCCGGCAATCCATTCTTGCCTTTGGCTGGGGACATGGAGGAGAAGAAAGACAGGTGTCAGCTCTGGTCGGTCTCTGACCTGTCTCCTAGCGGGAAGGGCGCCATGCTGTCTACTGGTCGGGGGGTCCGTATCTGTGATCCGCTTCAGCCGGAGATGGCTGGTGGACATAGTATCCTTTGTGGATTTAGGGACGCGGCTCCCCTGAAACTACTACAGGATCTACGTAAGTATGTGACCACGACAGGAGAAGTTTTGGAGACAATGTTCTTTATACAGACTGTTCCCACCAGCAGTGCTTAGAGACTTGGAATGTTAAGCAAGGACCAGAGAGTGTCCTCATGAAAGAAGAGAGAACTAGAACAGCATGGACGAACCCAGACCTTGTTTTCCAGTGTTGAATTATTAGTAAAGTTTGATCCTGGGTAGGATTTGAGAATCTCGTGGGATAACCCAGTGTAGTTGATCTCTATGCGGATTTTAATTTTCTTCACTGTTGCCTATAAACATACACATGTCACATTTTAACATTTTATATCGAATCTTTACTTAGTTCCGTCATATTTGTAAAGAAGAAGGGAATCTGTTTCATGGTGTATTATATGGCTTGGCTCTGAATAATAGGTATAGGACCTTAATAATATAAACTAATAAGCCTTTTGAGTTAGCCAAAAATTGTGATTGTTACATGGGGTTATGGAGTAGACATGTTGAGGTAGAAATGTAAGAGACAGAAATCCATAAGTAACAGGTTGATAATCTCTACAACTAAGAAATAAAAAGAGCACATCTTTGCTTTTAAAATTAAAAAAAAAAAAGGAGGTTAATTCTCAAAGAAATAGCTAAAGTAGTTAGAAATGCATACCTCTCGAGTTCCAGAGAGGGGGGAAGAGTGAGATAAAGGACTACAGGTTTTAATTATAGCACGAGTAAGGTAATTTTGCTTTATACACACACACACACACACACGTGCCTTTAATGCATCTTTAAATTAAACACTTTTATGAATAAAAAGGTTGACGTTGTGCTTTCCACAAACATCCTCGGTTTCCAGCTCCCGGGTTTTCTGTTCCAAGCGTCCATACCGCATACGTATGCAGCACCCACTCATCAGGGTCCTCATTTTGGGGCCGTCTGACGGTGAAGCAGACTCGTCACTGACTCTTTGTGAAGCAGACTGAAAACTGATTTTTTTTTTCTATTACTGCCAAAGAAATGTGTGTTTTGTCCTGTGTCAATGCAATAGTTTAATTTGCATCATCTTTAAAAATTTGTCCCTTCTCCATTTTGGTCCCTCGGGCCAAGCTGTGTCCCTTCATTCTAGCTAACATCCTTCTCACTTTCCATCTGTTCCATCCCATCCCACCCACTGTCTCCCACTGTGGGCGATGTTTGAAGCTGTCCCCGAGCTTTTCTCCACATTCTGGGTCACCTAACACTAACTCCTTTTACTCACTCTGAGAGAATGAAAATCTCAGAATACATTTCTTATGCTTTTATTTCTTTAGGACTTCCTAAAACCAACACTCCATTCACACGCATCTGGTCGATCTGTTGTCCCTCGTCTGCCCACAGGGCTACGTCTCCGAGCCCTCGGGAATTAATGCTCTGCCACATACATAGTTTCCTGTCTGAACTGAGATCCTCCAAGGTAGGGAATTCATCTTGATCGCTTGATTATAGGGTGAAGAAGTCAACGGACAAATGCCTAGCCTTCTCGTGGTGCAAGGGCACAGCGATCGTTCTTTCTCTCCTACACGCACGCTCTGCCCGAAACATAGAAACGCAAACCTACAATGACACCAGCCATTGTTCACAGACTGTTTTTAGGAACACCGAAATGAATTAGTTCCCTTTTCAATTCTCAAAGCATCCCATTTTATATGAAAACATAATGGCGTTTTAATAAGATGGTTGTCATAGTGGAAGTGATTGTGTCTATCAGCAGAGTACGCTCGGTTCTGTAATGGAAATGAAGCCACAAACCACAGGACGCGCCTGTGTTCGCTCAGACTGAACTTCCCAAAGTACTTTTCGTGAGATCTCATTGATGCGTGACTATTTATCTGTCTTTGCTGTATAATTACACATTATGCAGATGAGGCAGCTGTGCTAGAAATCGTTTCTGAACGTTGCAGAGAAATTACGTGCAAACTCTCGCAGCTGATTGGGAGCTATTGTTAGTCTTTTGCTGGTCTGTAACGTGCGGAAGGGAACGCTGAGCGTTTAGTATTTGCTAAACAAAGTCGACACGTTGACGTGGAGGTCGGTGTGTGTCCCCCGTTTAGCAACTGAAGCTGGATTGTTACCTTCTGTCTGTCCTTTCTTTCTTCACCTTTATGCAAACGGATGCCTCACTGACCCAGCATGCTGGGTTTCCATTTATTTTTACATACTGAGCATCCCGTACCTGCTTGTATACGAGTTATTATTATTATTATTATTGTTATAACTTTTACGGAGTCAATGTAGGGAAGAGAAATGCCATCTCTGATGTTGAAGAGAACACAGACGGACCAACAAGTTGCCTGTGATTCATCAGAACCGGGAAGAACACAAGAGGAGTTCTCTTCTTCCCACGGTTTTATACGTTTCACTATTTCTAAAGGCCAAAATGTCTTCAAAGAGATATCTATTCACCTCGTGGCCCGCAGACCTGCTGCCCTCTGGCTGTCACCTGAGAGCCTCTGAGAAATGCAAACCCCAGAACTTCTAAATCTGACTTTGCATTTTGAAAGGTTCCCCCGGTGTTTTGTGTGCACGTTAAAGTTTGGGAGGCACGAGTCTAAAAGATTTTGCCTCGAGATCTGGCAAAACATTTGTCTCCCCACCCCAGTCCCAACTTTTATTTATTTATTTATTTTTTTAAAGTAGTCTCCGTGCCCTGCTCGGAGCCCAGTGTGGGGCTTGAACTCAGGACAAGACCTGAGCTGAGATCAAGAGTCAGATGCTTAACCGAATGAGCCTCCAGGCACCCCCTCCCCATTTTAAAAAGATACTTGATCGTGCCAATAATGCTTTTTGCTTTCTCAATATAAATTAAAATCATTGAGAAATGTCGGGGCACCTAGTGGCTCAGTTACGTGTCCAACTCTTGATTTCAGCTCGGCATTACCTCAGGGTCATGAGATCGAGCCCCACATTGAAATACACACTCCACGGAGAGTCGATCTTTTTCCTCCCAGGTGCTCGCTCTCTGTCTCAAAAAAGTAAGTAAGTCCTTAAAAAATATTGAAAAAGACTTGCTGAAAAATATGACTGCCGACTTCATTAGGTGCTGCAGAAGGTCCTGTCTCAGACAGCCTGGGAGGTCATGAGGAAGGAAGCCGTGCGGGTATCGGAGGGAGATCCTTGTGAGGAAATGTGGGCATTGCCCGTGCCTTTGGGCAGGGTCATGGTGGAGAGGTGAACGTTCATGCCGTTTTGCTTCGTGAGATCTTGGTGGGGGTTCCTGGAGACCAGCAGCTAGAAACCTGTGAAGGCCAGGACAGTTGTGTACCCAAGAAGAACAGACCAAGGAGCTTGGAAACATACCGCTATGGAAGGATGGAACAAGAAAGCGAGGTGTGCACATGAGGGAAGGTTTCTAAGGTGGAAACCGTGAAGATTGTGTCCCGTGACACCCTGAGTCCAGGTGGGTGGATGGGGGAAGAAGGCGGGGAGATGGACGGACGTGTTGAGTCACTTTATTGTGTACTTCAACATATTGTAACACTCTATGGTAACTGGAAATTTAAATTTTTATATAGTGTATTAAGTTCACGTGGCTGAGGAACGGGCTTGGCCTTGTGTGCCACGTGGAGGTCACTGGTGACCTCGAGAAATGTACGATAGAGATCCAAAGACGTCGTCATCAACCAGGTTTTTTCCACAGTGTTTTACCCTCAGGAGAGAACAACTGGGCAGTTCCTGGAAAAGGAAATGGGGACATTCCCCATCTTCCGAGAAGACTGTTTTTTCTGTTTCGTTTTGTGGGCGCGAGCTTTGATGGCAGAGTGATCGCCTGCTGCTGGTTGGGCGGGTCTAGTCCTGTGCGAGCACCCCATAATGACAGAGAAGGGGGGGGCTGCGGAAGGCTCAGAGACGTCCACGCTGACAGGCCAGTGGAGGGGCGTCACGGTGGACGGAGCTCACAGAGGGACGGCTGGATTGTAGGCATGACGGTGGGTAGACTCGAAGGCAGAGCCAGTGCAATCTCTCTGCTGATGGCTTCATACTTTTCCAGTGAAAGCGGAAGGTCATGAGCCACAAGCAAGGATGGGGAGAAATTCCGTCAGAATACAAACACAGCATTCTTTGAGACCACCCGGGGGGGGTCTAGTAGGAAATCCATTTTCCCGAGCGTGTTCTGGGTCTGGAGGTATGTGGATGAACTCAGGAAAGCCCCCTGGAGGTCTGTGGCCGTCCTGTGCTTGAGGAGCCCGTTCTGCTAGGTTGAAAGTTTTTCTCCAGCTCTCGTCTGTGGCACAAGTGCGGGTTTCGAATGCACCATGAGGTGCGTTTAAGGAGGACTGGGGTTTTGCCAAGCGACCAGAATGGGAGCTGAGTTCCACGGACTCTCCTGCTTCCCTTCCCTGCTGTCGCCCTCTTGCTAACTACAGCAGCTGCATTCGTAGCTCTCCTGCATTTTCGCTTTCTACACAGGATTTTAAAAGAATGTTTTCGAGAGCGGAATGTGCTGATGTGTCCTATGCTTCCCCGGCCCCGTACTCTGGACCTCTTTGTTTCAGAACCATGAGAGTGTGTGATAATACAGTGCAGTTCCATCCTCTCTGTGTGAATGATATTATTTTGTTGTTTCAACTTGAATAGACACATCAGTAAATCTATGTGACCCCAAAATCTTTTTTTTTAAGATTTTACTTATTTATTTGACAGAGAGACAGAGATCACAAGTAGGCAGAGAGGCAGACGGTGGGGGTGGGGGAGGCAGGCTCCCTGCTGAGCAGAGAGCCCGATGTGGGGCTCTATCCCAGGACCATGAGATCATGACCTGAGTCAAAGGCAGAGGCTTAACCCACTGAGCTACCCAAGTGCCCGAGTGACCCCAGAATCTTGACTATCATTTCCTGATTTTTGTTTTTCTTTTTTGCTTTTTCATCTCTTTTATTGATTTACACAGATTTCCATGTTCCTCTCGAGGGCTTGATTTAATTTGGGTAATTCATATTTTCCAAGGATCATTCCCAACTTCTCTGCAATTTTCCGGTGTATCTGCACAGATTCGCACAAGACATTGCCTTTCAAATCCTTAATTTATTTTCTGTGTCTCTTACATATTCTGTTTCTCATGTCCAGTTTTGTTGATTTCTTTCATCTGCCGCTTCCTTTTTTTTCTAACTCCTGCTTTTTCACCATCTTTTACAGATTTTTGTCTCTTTTCCTTATTAAATCAAAGACTAATTTTCTGGGGGCTTTTTGGTATTCACTGTTTTCTTTTTATGAAATTATATACGTGTGTATATACACACACACATACGTCAGACAAACATCTTTCTAGTGGAGAAATTAGACTGCCCACATAGGAAAGGGGAGGGAGGAACAGCCGTCGGAGAGGAAGCCCCTGGGACATTGGATGGCTGTCTGCAAAGACGTATCATGCGCTTTTGTGAGCAGACACCCGCTGCCTACGTCGACTTCAGCTGGTTTCGCAGTATCGTCCTAATCCCGTGCTCTGTTTGCGGCTGCTTTCCAGTTTGATAGTCACAAAGTTGGAAATGCAGTCATGGAACCCGGAATTCAAATGTTCCCAGCCTCTCACTTTGTACCTACAAGCACATTTCCAGGCCACCATGCAAGCCTTCCTCCTCCAGAACCTTCTGTGGGAGGCAGAGACCGTCACACCTGCCTCAGGCGATTGTGAACGTGAGCAGTTTCCCCCACATTAAATATACGCCAGGTCAGTGCCTGTTGTGTAAGCATCCCTTGTTCCATGTTCGCTGGTTTCAAGGTTTGTTTTATGATTGTAAACCAATTATTTCTGCATCTCCCAATTCGCATCTTGTATGGTGACCTGACTGTGTGTACGTTTTCCAGAAGTGCGACCGTTAGATAAAAGGACCGGAGAGGTTTTAGATAAATAACCCTCCGGAAAATGCAATCATTGACAGTGACAAACAATGCTTCTCCATCGTGTCATATGGCATTTTCAGAGATGAAAAATTCAGTTGGTTTAATATGATTTCATTTGACTACAGTGGGGTTAAACATTATCTGCACAGAAAGTGAGTCCTTATAGCCCTTTTCAACCCAGATTCTTTGAGAGAATAAGGCCCTGAGGGTCATGATTTTTAATTTTTTTAAATTTTTTTATTTTTAAGTAATCTCTGCACCCAACCTGGGACTCAAACCAACAACCCCCAAATCAAGAGTCATACGCTTTTATAGACTGAGCCAGCTGGGGACCCCAGAAATGACTTTTCTTCTGTGTGTCCGTTTCCGCACTAGATTTAAGACAATGGTCACTAAAATCACTGTTTGTATTCTGTGGTTCAGATCAACAACCCTCACTGAGAAGGAATTAACAGGAAAAATGAATTCAAAATTCAAATTTGCATTAAAAAATGAATGCAAATTCATTTACTGTGCTTAAGATGAATTTTCCTTAAAACAGATTTTGGGAGGGGACCTGGGTGGCTCAATGGTTAAAGCCTCTGCCTTTGGCTCAGGTGATGATCTCGGGGTCCTGCGATCGAGCCCTGCATCGGCTCTCTGCTCAGCAGGGAGCCTGCTTCCCCTTCTCTCTCTGCCTGCCTCTCTGCCTATTTCTGATCTTTGTCTGTCAAATAAATAAAATCAGTCTTTTAAAAAAAAGATTTTGAGAAATTTCATAAATTGGGTATGTTCCAAAGTTATCAATTGCCTTCGAAGAATTGGTTTTTAATAACTATGACATTAGATGAATTAAATTGCAAAAAATTGGCTATTTAATAAATAGACCTGGGGCCATATTGTTTGATATGTAGCAGTTAGTTCAGTCTTATTAATTATTCATTTTCCCTGTTTATTTTTGCCTTGTAATCTGTCAAAAGCAGAAAAAAAAAGAACAGATTATGTCTTTGACTGTCCTCTTTCTGTTAGTTTGCGCATTATTTTTTTTCTTATTTAGAGTCACATTTTTCTGAACTCATTAGTTGCCATTTTCATCTGTATTTGGTTTGCTGTGGTGTTTTAAGGGTTGTTCCCTTTCTTTTTTCCCTTTTGTAACTAATTAAGTTGAATGACTCATGAATGTGTCGTTGGTTTTGCTTGTTAGCTCACTGTGGGAAACTTTTATGAGTATGAACTTGCCTCTAAGTACACCTTTGACCAATGCCCATACGTTTCAGTGTTCTGCTATTTCTGGTCACCAGCACCACCAGTGGCCACTGTCATGCCTCTCCGTCTTGTCCCTGTCATCTTATGCTTCTAAATGAGATGAATGAATGAATGTAGTTGACATTTTGTCTTCTTTAACCCAACTGGTCCAGCGTATGTATTTCAAAACATTTAATTATTGATGCATTGTTGAGTAAGACAGAAAACTGAGGGAGGAGCCAATATGTAAGCCAGTAAGCTTGTGAATAAAAAGGTCGTTCGTCATTAGAACAGTGTGGCATGAGCAGAAGAGACAAACGGGCGAATGGAACAGATCAGGCACCTGAGAAATAGACCCACATAGAGACAAGTCATCTTTGACAAAGGAACAAAGGAAATACAATGGAGGAGAGATCATGTTTTCACCAAATGGCCCTGGAACAACCCGCCCTCCACGTGCAAAGAATTAACCCTAGGGATGTTCAGTGGGCTTAGTCAGAGAGCTTAATACGCTTGATCCCAGGGTTGTGAGTTTGAGCCCCATGTTGGGTGTAGAAATTACTTTAAAACCCCAAAGGGGCGCCATGGTGACTCATTCTGTTAAGTGTCTGACTCTTGGTTTTGGCTCAGTCATGATCTCATGAGTCATGATATTGAGCCCCAAGTTGGGCTCTGTGCTCAGCTGGGAGTTTGCTGGAGGTTCTCCCTCTCCTTCTGCCCTTACCTGCACTCCCTTTCTAAAATAACTAAGTAATGTTTTTTTTTTTTTTAAATCTAGAATAAAGACCTTATACCCTTTATTTTTTTAAGATTTTATTTTTAAGTAATTTCCACACTTAACATGGGGCTTAAACTCAAAACCACTGGATCAAGAGTTGTATGCTCTACCATCTGAGACAGATGGCCATCCCAGTCCTTACACCCTTTAAAAAAATTAACTCAACTCCATCATAGATGTAAAATGCAAAACCATAAACATCTAGAGGATAATACAGCATAAAATCTAGATGATCTGGGTTTTGGCAATGACATTTAATTACAACAGCAATCCATGAAAGAAATAACTGATGGCCAACATTTCATTAAAATGAAAAAGGTCTGCTCTACGGAAGATACCATCCCAGCAAAGGGATGACAGGCCACAGGCTACAAGAAATATTTGCAGAAGACAAATCTGTCGAGGGACTGTTGTTATCCAAATGTAGTCTTAACACTCAACAGTCTCAAAGAAGTCTTAATGCTCAACAGTAAGAAAATAAACAACTCAATTTAAAAATAGGCAAAATAAGCAGACATCTCAGCATAAAGATATACAAATGGCAAATTCATGGATAAAGAGAAGCTCCACAACATATGTTACTAGGGAATTGCAAATTTGAATAACAGTCAACTACACAGATGTAGAAATGGTGAAAATGCAAAATGTTTACAACACTAATTGCTGGTGAGGATGTGGAAAAACAGTACCTCTCAGACAGTGTTTATACCCTGATGTCAAGCACAGTCTCTTGGGTACTAATGGTGGGTCGATGTTCGTTTGTGGATTTTAACGCCTTGTGTGAGATGTTGATCGTGATAGTGCACAAATGACGGCAGGAGGTGTAAGGACGGTCTGATCTCTGCTCTGCTTTACTGTGAACCTAAAATTGTTCTAAAAAATAGAAGCTATTTTATTTTAAGATTTTATTTATTTATTTGAGAGAGAGAGAGCGAGTAGGAGGAGGGGGCAGAGGGAGAGGGAGAAGCAGACTCCCCAGTGAGATGGGAGCCCAACGCTGGGCTCGATCTCAGGACCCTGGGATCATGACCTGAACCAAAAGGCAGATGCTTAACTGACTGAGCCACCCAGATGCCCAGAACTTTTTTTTTTTTTTAAGATATTTCACATGTTTTGAAGAAAACACCTGAAGTTACTATGATGGGGAGATGTGGAGGGGGCAAATTTTGATGGGTTATGGGTGTTCTCTCTGAGAGAGTTTAAATTCTTTTTTCGGGTGAAGGAGGCTGTCTAGTCCCAGGCTTCGCTGCTGCTGTTCAGGTGAGAAGAATATCGTTACTACTATATTGTTGGCAAATTGTGTGTGTTCCAAACAATATTTTCAGAACTGTTTTTCTTCAAGCTAATATAATTTTCTTTATTACCTAACATATGATCCTTCTGGTGAATCAAAACAGAAAGAGTGTTCTCCACTTCTAGGACTCAAGGTTTCATTTATATCTATTAGTCAACATTATTGATCAGACTGTGCATATTCTCTACATTTTCATTAATTTATTTCTATCCACTTCTTCTGTCAAAGACTGTGAAAGTTTGTCAAAGTTTCCCCCAAACAATTTAGTATTTTTGCGTTTTAAACACATTTTGTAATGTGTAAAACACATTTCAAATATATGTGGAAGCTTTGTCACTCACCTCATAAATATTCATGAGGATAATAGCTCCATTGACATTTTATCTTAATTGATGAGTGCTTTCAAATTTTGTCCTTGACATATTTTACCAAATCACACTTTGTTCAGTCTTAGAGTTGCCTTTAAAAAAAAAAACAAAACTTTTTTTTTGTGCAGATGCGTTGGTTAAAGACTTGGAACATTAATTTTCTATATACATTTCTAAAAAAAGATGAACAGAATTACTTAAAATCAACTTCAGATTATGAGAAATAGGGAAAAGTACTTCTCAATAACCTTTTCTACGCTGATTAAAACAAGCACAACCACCACAACACTAAATGAAGTCATCATTCGATATGTGCTGATTTTGAAAGGAAGTGGGTGCGACAATCCAGCCCACATTTTAAAATGAGAAAGAGAGAGAACTAAATAGTGGAAGGCATCACTGGACGTATTTATGTGGTTGAGACATTGGTAGTTAATTTTTATTCAGTGTGTTTCCAAGTGTCTCATCAAATCATGGTTTTCAGGGAGGCCTGGCTGGCTCGTTGGGTAGAACATGCAACTCTTGATCTTGGGGTCATGAGTTCAAGCCCCACGTTGGGTGTAGAGCTTATTTCAAATTATGGTTTTCATGTTATCAAGCATGGGCTTCATTTTAGAGACTTTGTGCCATGACATGCCTTGTCTTGTATTTATGGATTTCACTTGGCAAATTAGCAAGTGTTAATAGTTGTAGGCTTAGAGGTTTAAAAATAAATGCATGAGATTTCGATGTTTTCACATTTTGGATGTTCCTCCAATAGGCATAAAGAAGATTCCATTTAACAACATTATCGTTGGAAATAAGTATCAGAATTAGATATACATATACACAACAAGAGCATAGCTTTAAAACAGAATGATGTGGTTTTCAAAGTATAATCTAAATTTTATGCCTAAAATCTCAGTCTCATTGGCTCTATGTGCTTCAGTTTCAGATGTGTGACACAAAAGGAAGTTGGTGATCACTCCGCTGGGCAGAATAATGCCCCTTCCCACAAAGATGTCTGTCTCGTCCTTCCCCAAAGTGTGACCACATCACCTGGAAAGTCGAAGGAGAATTCAAGCTGCAGACACAAATGAAGCCCGCTAATGAGCAGACCTTAAGATAGGAGGATTATCCTGAACTTGGTCCAGGTGGGCGCACAATAATCGTAATCAATGTGTAAGTGGGAAGCAGAGTCAGTGTTTGAGGGAGGTGACATCGGAGTGGGGGAACTCAATGGGTCATGGTTGGCTTTGAAGAGGCGAGGGTCCCTAACCCAAAGAATGTGATCAACCTTTCCTAAGTTGTAAAAGACAGGAAACCATGTTCTGCCCTGGAGCCTCCAGATAGGACTACAGCCTTGCTGACATCTGTGAAGCCCGTTGTGGATTTGCGAAATCCAGAGCTCTACAAAGATCTGTGAATTTACAGTGTTTCCATCGTTTATTAATTTGCACTTTCTAAATTCACTCCCTTACAATTCAAGTATTTGCCTAAAAGCAAAAACTCCTCTTGGTTGTCCAGAATGATAAACCTTCTGTCCTCAGAGCAGCACAGTGATGGTTGGTTGGCCAAGTCAAAAATGGTCCACCGGGAGGGGGATCGCCATGTGTATAATTCCACTGTATCGTAACTTCCTTTACACCCGCTGCGCTGAGCTCAGAGGGTCCGTTTTGTAAATGGGGATGCTATTTCAATTTTGCAATCTCAAGGATTTAGAGCTTTGTTGGAAACAGTGTGAGGTCTGCCCATTCTTTATTGTCATGTCATGGTTGGCTCTCATCCATGCCATTGCTAGATTGAAACAGAAGGAGAAGAGCTTAATTAGCTTTTTATTTTATTATTTTATTATTTCCTTTCAGTTAGCTAGTTAGTGAGGCACACGCCTGAAGTTAGCAGAAAGCCTTCTTGGCGATGACGTCCTACAGCCATATTGAATTTTGTCATTTAATCAATAATTTCATTATTTTATGGGGAGCTCTGTGCAGCTCCCCTTTCTGTGTACATATATACATAACTAGTTTTGTTGTTTCATAACATCCATTCCTGTCCAAACTATTTATATAATTTTAAAATGCTAAAAATGTCCATGTTTTGTTCCTATCAGCATGCTGTCTTGATTATATCCTGGAATATCGCTGTTGAGATCTGAAATTTTGACCAGTGACCACCACAAATCTATCAATGTTTTCCATTTTATGTTACAGGAAACGTCTGTGTTGCTGACTGTGCTGCTGAGCTTCCAAAGCATGTTGTGTTCAGTTGATCGGAGTCCTGGTTTTCCCTCCACTTCTGCTTCAGCTCATGGCTCTGACACACAACAGTGTAGCTATAATGGCTACACCTGGAAAGTGAAAATCACAGAGATTCTAAAGGTATATTTTCCTCACCACTTACTGTTAATTCCCACCTCAGTGCAATGTAAGGAAAAACACAGATAATGTCGTGTCTCCACTTGTGACATGGTAGAATTGTTTTTGTTTTTTTTTTAAGGGGATAAAAGTGCTTTTAGGTTCTCTGGTTTTTTGTAAGAATCTTTCTACCTAAGTAAAGTTTACTCTCACTTTGAGTCATAGAAATGTTCTCTATACTTATCCTGAGTGATTCTAACTAGATTATGAGCAGTTTCATGTTCCTTCCAATGTGGTATTTGGAGATGATTCCTTTTTTACAAGAATGTAAGTGTGCTTTCTCTTTGTGACAATCCCTTGTCCCTCCTGCATACCCATGCATCTCTTTATTCTTACTTATTTTTTTTAACTTCTTAAAACAAACAAAGGCTTCAGAGTTTTGCAAGCCCACAAAAACCCCCTCTGTTACAAATCCTCTTGTATTTAAGGAATTTTAAACCTTGTTTCCAGTTCCATTAATCCCCTACCCTTCTTACCTCAAGATAAATATCTGATTTCTGCAGTGGAGGAGAAGCTGGTTAGTGTTTTAGCCCTCAGATGTCCAGGTGGCATTTTCTGTTGAAAACATCTGCAAAGGATTTTTGGGATCAGGGAAAAAGGAAACCAGGTCTGGTCTGGTCGGTGTTCCTGCTTTGAAAAGGCGGCTGTACACCTTGTTTTTACATGAGAGGTAACAAGTATGTGTTGAGCTGCCATCGTCCCCCATGTCTATAATCCTCATAACAACGTCAGAGTGAGTCCTGTATTCATTTGTCGGATCCATTCTTGTTTAGGAGATGAAGGGACTTGCAAGAAGCTGAGAGTAGAGGAGAATTCTGTTTTGTCTATGCACCAAGTCCAGGCTCCCGTGCCTGTCTTCTCCCGTATTTTCTGCCACAGAACAACTCATGTCCCCGGGCTGTGAGGGAGTGCACAGACACACCACTGAAACATTGCTCTCTGTCTGGGAAAGCCAGAGAGGATGGGGTTAAGTGGATAAAAATAGAAGAGTCATTTTAAGAATCTAAGTTTAAAAGAGGAAATGAAGCAAGGCAAGACGATATTTGATTATGATACATAATGGATTCCTCAAACACTTAAATGTCATTAAAGATATCAAAAGGGAGCATCTGGGTGGCTCACTGGGTTAAAGCCTCTGCCTCCGGCTCAGGTCATGATCCCAGGGTCCTGGGTTCGAGCCCCGCGTCAGGCTCTCTGCTCAGCGGAGAGCCTGCTTCCCTTCCTCTCTCTCTGCCTGCCTCTCTGCCTGCTTGTGATATCTGGCTGTCAAATGAATAAATAAATAAATAAATAAATAAATAAATAAATAAATAAATCTTTTTTTTTTTTTTTAAGATATCAAAAGGGTAGAGGGAAATGTAAAAATGTTATGAATACACAGCACTGAAATTAGTTGCTTTCTTGAGATGTACGCTAGTTGAGACTCTTGTCTTAAAAACAAACAAACAAAACACAAAACAACAACAACAAGAAGAAGCCCAAGAGAGAAGGCCATTTGGGAAGACAAAGATGATGTAATGGAGCTATTGCAGGTGGTCAGACCGGGTAAGGTGGGGCAAGGGATGGAGAACAGGGAGGTTCATCATAGTCAGGCTGGCCTTCAAGAAGAGCCTCTAAAGGACGGTTACATTGTCCACAGCGCTGATTCCTTCGGCAATGGAATAAAAGTGGATTCAATTCCATTGCCATCAGATCCTTGAGATTTTGTATTTTTAATTCTATTTTCAGAGAGTAACGAATCTGGAATTTATGTTTGGCAGGACCTTCAAGAAAGCAACATTTCTCTTGATCTGCCTGATCTGATAATTGTCTCATTATGAGCCTGGAATCTTCCAAAACTTCCTCTTCCTTTCAAAGGCACAAAGAATCATCAGATTTCTCCCTCAGATTCATATTTTTCCTAAAAAAATGCACTGTCTTAGCATGGGTCGATCTCCACCAGATGACGGTGCTGGTCAGTGCTGCGAGGTTGTGAAAGTTCCATTCCTTCCTTAAGAAGCCATTTTGAGAAACAAAATTGGATTATTGTATATACTTAAGAAAAAAGTGCTGAAAGGTATATGCCTTTTCTTCCTAGAAACAAATAGTAATTTTTAATGTTAAAAAAACTACTGGAATTCCAAGGAACATATGTGTATCCGTGAGAGCACTGTGTCTGGACCTCAGGCCTGCCAACATTTGTGTCTGGATCCTTCCCTGTGGTGGTGTCCTCTGCTTCGAAGGACATATTTTTTATCATCTGAGGTCTTCCTACCCTCACATTGCAGAAAATGTAAGCTCTGTGAGAACAGGATTCTTGTCCATTTTTCCTTAGCATACTCAGAGCCCTGCATTTTAATAAATACTTCTTGAATAAATGAAATATAATAAAAATAAATCTGCTCATGCTTTATTGAGTGGATAAAAGAAGATGTGATTTCATTAATAATATATTTAACTCTATTTGAGTTCTTAAGCTTTGTGTTAAATGGAATTTTACTGACCTTGGATTAGTGAATTTTACAAGTAATATAAATCTTCTGCTCTTTCCCATGCTCCTCTCTGTTAATTGGGTTAGAAACTCAATGGATAGGCATTGTGTGCAAGGTTGTAGAGAGATAAATAAAAAATGTATTAGATACCGTGATTGCTTTGTCATTGATAAGTGGAAAAACCACAAACGGTGAGGACACCTTGTTGACTGAAATTGAAAAGGGCGTTCATATCATTTAACTGGTTGCTTGGCTTTGATTCATTTCCAGCGGGATGTTCTGGGGTCAGGCAGCGTGTTCAGACTTTGAGGAAGGAACTGATGGCGGCCAAGCTCATTGACTTCAAGAGGAATTGAGGCCACCAGAGCAGCTTCACGACAGACAGGTTACCCAGCAACGCTGGAGAGTCGGGGATGGAAGCAGATGAAGGATGTGCTGTCATTCCAGGGGCCACACAGGCTGTGCAGAGGTGAGAGCTAGGCCCTGTCTGCAGCTCCACAGACATAAGACTCAAAGGCCAGAATCCAGAATGTCAGCAGTTCTTTTTTCACGAAACTGTGGGCGACAGGCCTGGACGATCTGGAAGCAGCAGGCAACCTGGGGAAGCCATAAAAAGTAGGCAGCCGTTGTTGGGGTTTCTGAAGAGCAGATAAGGGGACTTTGCCCATCGTTGGGGTGTAGGCACTCGGGTAGGTGTTCAGCCCTCTCGGGGGCCAGATTTACACCTGCCAGTAGACCAGAGGGCTGCCGGTCCTGTTGCCTTGGAGAGTTGTCAGGGCTGATGACTGTGTGTTCCCAGACTCACGGGTCTCGGGAGATGGCGAGACATGCTTATTTCCTCTGAGGACTTCACCAACTGAGCTTGTAGTGGGGCCATCAAGTCAGAAATGCATGGATCCACAGTGGCACCCCCTCCAGCCCCCACACGCTAGGCCACTGTCTCCCTTCCATCTCACTGTGGACATCAGAGACATGTGTCTTCTGCTGGCTCTGGGGACTCAAGCGTACCAGGGTTGTGCTATACTGGAAGGGAGGGAGGGAGTGAAGGGAAGGAGAGAGACAAGGGAAGGAGGGAGAGGGAGGAAGCAAGCAGAAAGAATGCAAAGAAGGCAAAGATGGAAGGAGAGGGAGGAAAGAGTCGGGATGAACACAAAGTAGAAGGAAGGACAAAGGGAAGGAGAGGGAGAAGGAAAGGAAAGAGAAGGAGAAGGAAAGAACATATGCAGAGTTTTGGAAAAGTCTTAGATCTTTCATGGGTCTCGTGCTACAATTACAAGGATAGATTGCACAGTTAAATATCCAACCTGTGGATATTCTATCTAACTCGTGTCTTGTAGTCTTCTGTGGGTTCGATAATGTTGTGAGTGTAGACAGCCCTTCCGAGAACTCTTCAGACAGAATCCCCTGGAACGGGCCAGGCTTCCCCTGCCTGTGGCCTTCAGTGCGTGGTTCCCAGAACAGACCACGCACGGCGAGCTCCAGCTCTCACGGAATGCCCCTTCGTAAGAGTGATTTCCAGTTGGAGTGCACAGTTAGGGAAGCTTTCCACAAATGTGCGTTATTGTCCTTCTTTGACTATTAAGATATTCAGGTGCATTTTGTGAACGGGTCTTCCCAACATATCCCCTCAGGACAAAACTTTCTGCCTCCGTATTTCGCTGCTCAACAGCCCGACTGAGAGCTTCCCCTTGCTGTTATCGATTTAACTCTGCCTCTTCCCTGCAGACCCCACTTTAAACTTGCCTCTTTCCCATGATCTCCTTGGGTGCTGGAGCCCGTGGCCCAGCTGCTGCTGGCTCCACTGAGAGATCCCCCCACCCCAGAACTTAACAGGAGGTACCGGGCCCCTTCCTTCCCGGTTTCCCTCCCTCCCAGAATGCTTTGTCCCAGGACCCTTCCATTCCCTTGCCTGTGAGTTGTGGGCCTGAGACTGGATATGGGAGAATCGGATATACCCTGCTCCTTTCCCTCCATCTCTAGCACGGCTTTGGGTCTTGTCTTCTCTTCCCAAGCACCTTCCACCAGGCCTTTGGAATCTCCCCACCCCCAAAGCTCTACAACCGCCAGGGCAGCAAACCTAGATACCGACCCGGGTCCCACAGCTCCCAGCCGGGCTATTTTTTTTTTTTTTTTTTTTAAGATTTATTTATTTGACAGAGAGATCACAAATAGGCAGAGAGGCAGGCAGAGAGAGAGAGGGAAGCAGGCTCCCTGCTGAGCAGAGAGCCCGATGCGGGACTCGATCCCAGGACCCTGAGATCATGACCCGAGCCGAAGGCAGCGGCTTAACCCACTGAGCCACCCAGGTGCCCCCAGCCGGGCTATTTTTAAACACCATGTCTCCAGTTCCCGCACTGAGTTTGTGCCAGAGCAGACCCCTCTGGTCTAGACCATACTTCTGCAAGGTCATGTTGTTCACCATTTTCTTCCTCTTGTCCTCTCCTTGGGGCCAAGGCCGCGTTCTCTGTGGCGCTAAGGTTGGGGAGGTTTCATTCTGGTTTGCACTGAAGGGAGGCTCTTGCTTAAAGGTAGGAGCACATTGTGTGGCACTCGAGCCCATGGACGGCTGCCCTCTGTGCAGAGCAAGGGCTCCACCCAAGTCCACGCCCAAGTGTGAGCCATGAGCCACTCCTCTTGGAGCCAGAGAGGCTAGAAAGGTCCAGCGTCCCCCTGATCTCTCTGGCTTTTGGCTTCTCCCAGAGACCAGCGGTCTGCAATTCTGTAGTCTTTGCAGCTCTTCAGCTCTTGGAACAAGTCTTTGAAAGCTTGATCCTCATTAATTCATAATTAGGGCCACTAATATTTACGATAAATTTCTAAAGAGTATATAATTTCTCACTTGAGCAGAAACAGTATTCCTAAAATATCCATTCCAAAAAATGTATGAAATAATAATGACAAATTTGTGGATGCCTAAAAAAAGAGAGAGAGAGAATCATTAAAAGGTCATTTCATTCAGGTTTTGAAGAATTATTTTCAGTCAGAGTGGAGACATCCGAGGGACCCGCGTAGCTTTAATGGAAGAGGAAACACCATGATTGCTGTTTTCTCCGCCATTCCTTTAATCCCACCCCCTGTCCTGCCTTCCCGGAATTGTAATTCTCTCTCATTCTGCTTACTTCAATCTTTCCTGGTTCTCACTTAGGGACTTGTGATTTCTGTTCATGAACTGAGGTGAGGCTGCCTTCCTGCTTTCACAGATCCTCCCGTGTCTCGGACCGCTGAAGCACTCTGTGGACAGGATTCATGTGAGCCAGCACAGCACTCTCTCCAGAATGGGCTGCACTGTCATCTCCCACCACTTCCCGTCCTGCGTCTGGAGACACTTCTGATGGACGAAGGTCACATGAGCATGGCCCCTGCTTCCAGATATCTGTGTACACGCTCTTTGTTCTCCCAGAGCGATCTTCCCCGTTTTCCCCAGCTGTGCTACTCCACGAAGGCTTCCGTTAACCGCCCCTCCCAATGCATGGACGCCTTCCCCAGTCTCATTTCCCGGGCCTTAACACAAAACCTTCCAGTTGCTCCTGGCTGGCTCGGTTGGAGGAGCTTGGAACTCTTGATCTTGTGGTAGTAAGCTTGAGCTCCAAGTTGGGTGTAGAGATTACTTCAATACAAACTTAAAAAAAAATAAAATCTTTTAGGGGTGCTCATGTAGCTCAGTTGGGTAATTGTGACCCTTGGTTTTGGATAAGCTCATGATCTCAGGGTTGTGGGACTGAACCCTGCATCAGCTCCTCACTTAGCCGGGAGTCTGCTTGAAAGAGTCTCTCCTCTACCCCTCCACTGCCCTCCCTGCTCCCATGCTCCCACTCTCTCTCTCTCAATAAATCAATCTTTAAAAACAAGTCTTCCTGTCTACTCTACATGTCAACACGTGAGGACTCCTGTCAATGTCGTAGTCATCTTGGGTCCTGGAGCTGTGTGTCACCATTTGCGTTCCCCGTCCTCCTCCCACCATATGGTGCACACTGCATATATGACATAGAGTAATCCATCCTTAATCTTAGTTTTTTTCTTTTTAATCATTCTAGTATATAGGATTAATGCACGTATGTCTTTTGTAGCAATGAGGAGAATTGTGATCCCAATGAATGTCACCCTTACCAGGGTGAACTAGTCATCGACCTCATTAAGAGGCCACCAAACCAGATGCTGAAGAATCACAGAAAGGGCCATCAGGGATAAAAGAGAAGCCCAAACAGAGGTGTGCTTTTACAGTAGGCCTCGGGTGAGGGACCCTAAGCTTAGGGAAAGTAAATCCAAGTGTTAGAACAGTCTTCCTCTCTGTTGGAAAGAAGGATTCTCAGACCCAAATAAGAGGAACCCAGAACGTGTGTTTCAGCGCAGAATCAGCACAGGCAGAGCTTAGCAAATTGGGACTGCTGGCCAAAATTAAAAAAAAAAAAAAAAAAAAAACTCTACATTTGGTTGCTATCCTCTTAAAGCACCCACAGAACTCTGTTCTTCTGGGGTGCTCATGGGAACGCACACACACTGCTTAACATTTGCAAGTCATAAACTCTGAGACACAAGGAACATCTGGTTCCAGAAAAGGAAAAAATTATATCCCTCCCATCAAGCTTCATTCACCAAAAACAATGCTCACTTTTAAGCATTAACTTAAAGCTACGGGGAAGGAAAATCTTGAAACAGATTTCATGAGCACGAGACAGCAGCCAGTAACCCATTGTAGAATTCCCCTAACTTCGACGTCAGTGTCATTAACATGCTCGGAAGGCAAGACGCAGGTTCGTTTTAATGAAGGATTGTACTTATCTGGAACTTCCGTGATATTTACTTGTCACTGCCGTCCCTCTAGCCATTTTCACAGAAGGTCTTCAATCTTGCCCCTGAAGAGCACGTAGTTGGTTCGATGCTGTTCCTCGCGATACGTTGCTGTCTTGTCCTCCCGCAGTGAACCGTGAATGAGCGAGTGCTTAACGGAAGGCAACACGCACGTCTCTTGCTGGCGTTTCTTCCTCTTCAGATCCTACCTACCTGTACAGTGAGATTTAAATGAGAAGAGAAGGGCATTCACTGTCTTCCTGGCTGTAGCATTGCTTCCTAATTCCGTTCATCATATTTTCTGGGAGTGGTTAGTTTTAGAAGGACCCTAAGCAAATATCAAATTGTGAGGTTGATTGTAATGTTGATTAACACTTAAACATGTATCGATTGTGTTTATGTGTGTTAATCTGTCATACAGACCTTGCGCTCATTCGGAATGATGTTTTAGGACTCGGCAGAAGGCACAGCAATCTTTTTGTGAGGTACTCCTCAAGAAACATCCGCTTTCGTGAAAATTGAATGCGCTTACCAAATGTTTATCTTCAAATTTTGTAAAAACTTGGGAAATTTCAGATGATCCCTTTTTCCTGGTCATATAAAAATTATTCCTTACTCTCCGTTTTAGAATTCGCAACTCAATTAGAAATATTAATTCAAACATCACATTGGTCTTAAAATTTTAGTTTATTTAGACACAATCTGTGAAGGAATGTGCAGACTTCCCTCCAGCTGGACACCACTTGGTATGAGCAAAGAAATTCAATAAAGTAGAATTTCACAAATCCCATTAATCATGTACAAGCACAGCAAGTATTTGGCTCACGGATTTTAGTCCATATGTATCTGCTATTCTCTTAATTACTTGAGCTCAGACAGAACTCATGGGCAGATCTGCAGAAAGACCCGTATCTCCAAACCGTTCCATGTCATGTGTATTTGAGAATGACATCTGAGGAAACTTCTCACTCCCCAACACCTCCCCCTCTGCAAACTGTAGAGTCCAGCTTTGGAAACATCAGGGCCAGCAGAGAAAATTCTAAACAGACTTACCAAGCTGGATGGGTTACAAATCATGGGCTTCTTGGCATCTCTCATGAAAGAAAAGAAAACCGGACGTGGCCTCCTTGCCTGAATTTGGAAGTAGGAGTTGAGGGAAAGCCTTGTTTCAAGGCCGAGAAAGGTTCCTGGAGAAGCATTGGCAAACAAGATAATCTGCCTGCAGATGACTTTTAGAGGCACTTGTCTCTTGGATAGATGTAAATGAAGGAATAAGAAAAAGATACTGCAAGTTTCCCCCCATTACCCGTCCCCTCTAAACCACGGAGAAGTGCTTTACCCCTCCCTAGAGATACAAAGAAGTCTAGGAAGACGTGACCTTGCCACTGCCACCATCGTATCCACCAGTACTAAGCAGCAAAGGAATGTATTAACAAGGAATTCAAATAGTGAAAATAGCATAAGGCATGATTTTCTGAATATGGACAAAATTGATCTTTACTGGGATAAAAACCCAAATGAAGAGTATTATGATCTCTAAGTTAAAACAAGGCCTACTTCCCATTTGTTTATTTTTGTCTACGTGGTCAGTGACATTTGAAAAGACTGCTACTATCCATTGTTGGTGATGGTGGGGAGAAAAACGTCCCAAAATCTGTTGAGAAAGCTTATTTTGGTACAACCTTTTTTGGAGGTCAGTTGGCACAGGAGCTTTTGGAATGATAACTGTGTTCCCTTTAGCAATCGTACCTGTAGGAGTTTTTCCTGATGTAAATATGTGTGTTGTGCAACAATTAATGCAAAAAGATTGAAAGCTAAGTGACCACACTTAGGAAATGGTTAGTTGAGTTTCAGGGCCCTAAGACAAGGCAATTTAAAAAAAGTAATGAGTGAATTCAGAGAATGATTTCTGTGATATGCTACTGGATGTTGAAAAAAACAAAAGAAAGTTGAAGAAGAATATATACTGTGTAGAAACTATGAACCAAATCTATTCTTTATCTCAAAAAATGTATTTCTCTGTGTGTGTGTCCCACAAAAACCAAATATGTACCAAAAATATAACAAATAATATTCCTAATATAGGGATATGAGGAATGAATTGAAGACTTTTTTTTAATGTAGAGAACGTTCTCATTTTGAATTCAAACACGCACAACCTTAAAATAAATAAAAACAGATAGACAGCTTTCAAAGATTAGCCACCATTTGCAAACTTTCGAAAAACACTCAGAATTTGTGCAGTAGGAGGTACCTGGGCGTTTGGCTGCAGCTCATTGACCACTTATGGCTTGATAGCCCAAGAATTCTTTCTGTATATTCTATTTAAAAATATATATGGGAACCAGGTGGTGGGTATTCGAGAGGGCACGGATTGCATGGAGCACTGGGTGTGGTGCAAAAACAATAAATACTGTTAGCTGAAAATAAATAAAATATATATTTATGGGGACACCTGAGTGGCTCAATTAGTTGGGCATCCAACAGTTGGTTTAGTCTTGTGGTCTCTGGGCCTTAGGATTGAGCACTAAGACAGGCTCTGTGTTGGGTGGGGAGTCTGCTTTGGATTCTCTTCCTATCCCTGTGTTCCTCCCCTTGCTTTTGTTGTCTCTCTTTGTCTCCCTCTGCACCTCCCCCTGCTTGCATTCTCTCTCTCTGTCAGATAAATAAGTAAAATCTCAAAAAAAATTGAAATATATACATATACATGTATATATAATAAGTCTTCTGAGTCATACTGATGAGGTAGACCCCACACCCCAAAGCTAACATGTCACATCTTGTCCATCACATATCTCCCTCTTCAAATTAACCACAAGGGTTATTCAGCCCCAATACTTTACCTGTCGAAAGCATCTGTAAACCTAAGTGAATATTTCCCCTACAAAATTTCAGGAATGTAACCTTCTGTGAATATTGTTGCAGATTCTCTTGTGTCATGAAAGTTGAAAGCACAAGAACAATCGGCTAAACACAAACAGCTTTAAATAAGAGTACTCATCAGGGGTATGAAGACAGGGGTGCCTGGGTGTCTCAGTCAGTCAAGCACGCAACTCTTGGTTTCCACTCAGGTCATGACCTCAAGGTAGATGTGTTCAGGCTTCACACTCAGTTGAGATTCTCTCTCTCCTCTTCCTGTGCCCTCTCCCTGCTTGTGCACACACCCTCTCTCTCTCAAGTAAAATAAATAAAATCTTAAAAAAAAAGGGTATGAAGATAGGTCTTTTACAGAAATGCATCAGAATCAAAATACATTAGCAAGCACAAGACTAAGGAATGGTAACAACTATGAATAGTTTTTCACTACTTTGCATGGGTTCTGCCTTGTATCTGATTTTCTGTATTTTGTTATTTGCTGTAAACAAAAGTTTGTTTCCTTTTCTCTTGGCTGTTTTCTCTCATAAATAACATTCTACTGATAGTTGTGGATTACTTAGGAAGACTAAGATAACGGCAACTAAAATAAGTAGGTAAGGAGTATTTTTCTTTATTCTAAACATTCCATCTGTCTGACTATATTTATAGTATGTAAAACACCTGTTTTTATTTCCAAGGGACCAATCTGGTTCTAAAGTCGCAGCTGGTGATAGTCTGTGAGGGTGTTTAGATACTATTTCTTGAGCAAGGCAGATGGCTATCAAAAGCAACTTCATAGTTTTATTTTTTATCACCATCCCCAGATTTGGACAAACTCATGTGGACAGAATGACAGGACTTGAGCTTGAAAAGTACAGGGCATGTGTTCAGCTGGTATGCACAAGGGATCGCCATAAGCATGGGAACGTCGAAGGGACCAAACACGGAGAAGGTTCATGTCATAGAAATAATGCTAAGAGAAGTCAGTACCCAGGACTAAATGCATGTAAGCAAGAATCATTGTTGTTTCCAAGACAACAATTACCTCAACTGTCAGATTCGCTGCCCTTGATGACCAGGTCCCTTTCAGAACCAGCGGTGGTTGAGAACGGCCCTTCTCTATATACCAGTCTGCGTAATGAAGGCAGAAAGGGCACGGTATGAATATGTTCATGATGACCTGTACTAAGAAGATGAGATGTTCAGATCAAGTGCCATGGGGGCAAAAATCCCCAATAAAATCAACCAACTGTTGGAAGCAATGACTTGGGCAATTCCTTCTGTAAAGGTCTAAAGATAAGATTAAAAGTAGGACCACTCCAGTTGAGGAATCGACTCAAGGAAAATCATCTGGGAATGCACAGAAATTTCCATGACCTAGTCCAGCTGATAAACCAGATCGTTCAACCACGGGCAGCCATGTGCAACTATCTGAATACTTTTTATCTTTAGGGTTAGAAATATGGAAATATTCAATGTATATACAGTTGCTAAAATCAATGAAATGCAAGAAACACAATTCTAATAATGAATAAGAGTATAAAAATATAGATAATAAAGAAATGCCCATTATATTTAACTTATTAGTACTTTTGATCTGATTATCCTGAGTGAATCAGTCCAATTTTCAACACATTCAATATTAACGTGTGCTTATTGTGTCTGCTCTATAGGACAGTAAAGCATTTAAGAAAGACACATCAGACTGTGATTTGAATTAAATGATTAGACAATGTCATTAGTTGTGTAGTCAATGTTTAAATGTCTATAGAAACCTAATCTTTTTGTTTAATAACTTTTTGCTTTATTGGTTCCAAAATAAAATATGGGTCTTTCGAAGAATGCCACAGAAATAAATTGGGTATCAAAGTAAAAATAGTGGTATTCTTCACGCACATAAACTTTTAGATGTGAGGAATCTAGCAACATTTAAAAGGGCAGATGCATCGGTATCTCACCTTGTTCATAGCTAGTAGAAATGGAGATTGAATTTAAGTTCTAGAAATAACTGCTGGAAAGGAGAGGTAAAACTAAGGAAAGAATTCCATCTGGAATATGGTAAATAAGCTCCTAAAAATATGAGCGCTATAATCACTATTTGAAAATATGTGATTTTAGAATATTTAAATCAAGTAATAGGAAGCAGAGAAGACCACTCCATGGAAATATTTGTTGGATATTCATAGAATTAATTCTTTCTTTCTCTCTCTCTCTCTCTCTTTTTCAAATAATCCCCATGCCCCTCGTGGGGCTCATACTCCTGACCCCAAGATCAAGAGTTGCATGCTGAGGCGACTGAGCCAGCCTGGTGCCCATGGAATTAATTCTTAATAGAGGTGTCCACCATTGAAGGGGAAGGATGTGATAGAACGCAGCAGTTAAAAGCATAAGAGGGAAGAACTCAAAGTCAAAGGATAACAGGTAAAATTGAAGACTGTCTATAGTTAACCCTGTGGAAACCACTTGAGAATGAAGAGCATAACGGAGGGCCAGTCATGACTGCAGGATGGGAGGGGTGAGACTGGGAGTTCAGTGAAAGCCTTGTCAAGTTTGAAGGCATTTCTGAGACCACCCAGTAGAGGCATTCAGTAGGCACTTGGATGGATGGATCTGGAGGTCAGATGATGGGCATCTGGGCCATGGCTAGGTCTTGGGCACCATGTGTGATGGGCTGCACCTGAAGGCTCACTAACCACTGGGAAGGAGTGGGAAAAGTGGGAGCTTGCAAGGTTTTGTGACCTGCCCCCTCCCCCCAGTGAGATGTGTGCAGAAGAAGATGTTGGCACAGGGCTCTTTGAAAAGAGGTGAAGGTTACAAGGTCAATGCACAAATCCTCTCATAAGAGGGGAGAGACTTTCTCTTCATTTGAGCACGGAGGAAGGAAGGGAAGGTGGGAGTGAGTGTCAGATTTGCTGGATTGGTTTTGAGAAGCTAGTGGGATTCCCACTGGAGGCACTTGATTTCCATGGCGTGGAAGATTAAGTTCCTGGCTGATTCTGAGAAGAACAGGGGATGGGTAATTGTTGAGCACAAGAGACAAGGAACAAAACTTTGATCACAGTAGGGTAGCCAAAGAGTGAATTTACTTTCAAACATTTGGCATTGACACCTTTCAAACCTTAGAAGTCATGTAATAGAACTCGAAAACAGATTTTTGCAAAGTTTGGGTATAGAAAAATGATAACACATAAACTTACGCAAAGTCTTAAACTTGAAATTATTAAGTGAACTGCTAAGGTCATTCTACCATTGGAGGGAGAAAGACAAATAGCGTTACCGCCATTAAAATAAGTTACTACAGAACCTCCCATCCCTTATTAACAGACTCCTCAAATGGAAATGGAATTTGGATGTTTGTTTTCTGTGAATGTCAAAGGTAAACTGATTTTCTCTAATGAGCTTAGAACCTTCCTCGCCAACAAACACTACGGTCCGAGGTACAGAAGGTTTTATGGAATTTTGCATCCAAAGGAAAATAACTTGTAACTGTAGCATTCCCGTTTCTCTCCCAGACACTAGTGCCTTACTTCTTCCAACCCATTATCCTACTCACTGAAATCAACAATAGCTCTGACAGTAGAGTTTTTCTCTGTTGCCACCCTAGAAGCCTCCACTCCATAAAATTCCGCTTTTTGCCACTTTCCCACCATCAGGATCCTTAGTCTCTGTTTCCAAGTGTCTGCTATTTAATCGTGCTAGAAAGCCACGGAAGCCACAGAGTCGTTTCCTGAATTGTAGCTTGGCAGACCCGCATTTCTTCATAGCTGTTCTAAACTTGAATGGTCTGCCTTTTGTTCTGAGATGAAAGCCAACACCCTGTTTGTTTTTCTGGATCGTTCAGAAATGTTCTGCATAGCCAGCGAGTCTCCTGAAGATCCTGCTTTCTGAGAGTTCCTCCTCTGTTTTCCACTAGTGCTTTTGAGCTGGTTTCTACCACCTTCCGCTGGATCCCCTCTCTGCTCTCTTCCTTTTCCCCGGGCACTGGATTCTCTCACTTGGTGACAAATGTGCCTTCCTCTTCCTTCCCTGTCTCCCAAGTGTCCCCAACCAAAAGTAGTATCTATCCATACATCTAACTTCCACGTTTACGGTCTTCTCTCTATCCCTTTAATATCAAACATTCTGGGGAAAAATCTGTCTATAAAATATAGCAATATTGTCTGTGCCATCTGCCATTACTGCCCCCCCACCCCAGAACAGTCTCTTCTTCCCATTACTATGGAAACAACCATCTGACCAGTGTTTCTCAAAACTCAATGAATCACTTAGTAATATAGTTTAAAATGCAGATTCTATTTATGACATTGAGCCTGAAGCCTGAGCTTCTGCATTTCTAACAAGTTCCCAAATGATGCCCCAGTCTTGGTTGAAGGACCACAGTTTGAAATCCAGGAACCTGAAGGAACATCATTCCAAGATTTATTCATGTCTTGGCAAGCTGTCACTTGAGAACTGAAGACTAGACTCTCATCTACATCGTTTCAACCACTTTAACTGTCCAAGTCAATATTTGTTTCTTGAGGCCATCCGTCCACAACACTGGTTCTCACTGGATCGACAGTCCTGTGGTTCACATTCAATGGCTTTGCCATCCATATCTTACAGGTCTTCTCTGCTGAACTCAACACAGTGCACCACTCAGGCAATTAAACTGTACAACTCTGGCTCCCTTGGAGGAAGAGCTTCTTTTAATAATATTACTTTGCAAACATCAATTTTATTGAAAGCCAGTGATAAAAATATTTCCATATTTCTCTCTTCCCTTTGGGCTCCAGGACTGAACTGACAGAATATCCAACTCGAAGCCCACAGGAGGGCAGCAATGGTGCATGACCCACTGGGACCCACTGAAAATTTTCTCTCTCTTGGACTTTCTGTTAGGCCTATTAAAAAAAAAAAAAAATCCCTGCCTATGCCCTGTGACCACTTACATGGTAAAATAATGGGTTTTGCTCAGAGAGCAGCCACCTTATTCACCATCTGGAGAAAACCTGTTCTAAATTTAGATCATACCTGAGATGTGATTTGAGCAACTACACACAGATGTGCCTGATATACTCTGGATTGTACAGCCAAAGGTACCAGTCCATGCCCTACAACACAGCAACTATCGTTCTTGTCTCTTTCTTTCTTTCTTTCTTCCTTTCTTTCTTTCTTTCTTTCTTTTCTTTTTCTTTCTTTTTTTTTAAGATTTTATTTATTTACTTGACAGAGATCACAAGTAGGCAGAGAGGCAGGCAGAGAGGTGGGGGTGGGAATCAGTTGAGCAGAGAGCTCGATGCGGTACTTGAATCCAGGACTCTGGGATCATGAACTGAGCCGAAGGCAGAGGCTTTAACCTACTGAGCCGCCCAGGCGCGCCTCTTTCTTATATTTCTCTTTGAATTAAGGTCTTTTGAATTGGGTTTCCTTCACATGCAACAATAGCTTTCAACAATTAACTGCCCTGAAAATGACCTTTATTTGGCTTTCCTTAAATAAAAAACATCTCTAATGCCTCCTTGGAAAAGTGGACAAAAGATATTAAAGAAAAAAATGAAGAAGCTTAAGGTCACAAAATTACTTAACCTTTCTTGGCTGTCATGGAGCGTTTCTTCTGCCAGCTGAACTTTCACATGCATTTGTTCACATTTCGAAAACATAAACATTGCGGGTGTGAAAGAAGTGTGCAACATTTGTCACTTAGTAGGAAGACACTAGACATCACCCCGAGTTTGAGGTTCCTATTGCAAAACATTATATTGTATGATCCCATAAGTAGGTAAATCTGTAGTGATTGTGTTTCTTTCCCATTTAAAAAATTTTTTTAAAAATTTATTTATTTGAGAGAAAGAGCAGCAGGGCAGAGGGGGAGGGGCAGAGGGAGAGAGAGGGACAAGCAGACTCCCCGCTGAACATGGAGCCTGGCAACTGGGCTCCATGTCTCCAAGAGATCACGACCTGAGACAAAAATCAGGCTTCACCGACTGAGCCACCCTTGCACGTTTTTTTAGGTGATGGGCATTGTTTTGTTATTGTCAATGCACTGTTCCATCTCTTAAGTTCTGGTAGAATAAAAGCACCATTTTCATATGTTTCTGTCAACTTTTTAATGAATACTTCTTGCAGTATTTTTTAGTTGATCATCTTGTTTTTCGAGGCACGGAGTCCTTCACTCCTTAACCATTGAGGATTTTGGTGTCCTGGACCCATCTCCAAAGGAAAATGTTTTTGCTCTGTTTTTCCACCATAAATAGAAATGTCATTTTCTGGCATAAGGAATTCAAACTTTTGCAGAAATGACAGATTCCAGAGCAGAGGGAGAGGAAGTAGAAGACAAGCCTAGAGAATCTTGTTCCAGAAAGCAAGGAATTACTCAACGGATGAGGAGGATCTGAGAAGGGATGGTGACAGGGGAATCGGCCAAACTACATTCCCGCTGAGCAAACAGGCCACTCTGGGCATCAGAATAAATCATGACAGTAGCTGATTATAATCCATTGAATAAAATAAGAAACCACGAGTCCACACCGAGATAAACTGACAGATTGACGAAGCAGGAGATATTTATATGCTTTTGAAAACGCTTCCCCACACACAGATATGTGTTGATTATGAAGGGGAATAGAATAACTTTATGGGGGAAAATCCTGGTGAACTTCCCTTTCACCAAGGTCAGGTCACATGCCAACTGCTAAGATGCCATGAGAAAGAGGCAGCATTACATCTGTGATTTCCTTGCCCATCCTGAGGATACACAAGATAAACCGAAACTGAGGGAAATCATTTAAAATCACTCACGGGACGAACAGTGACTCCCCAAAGTCCTGTCCATCCAGAATCCCAGAAAGTGACCTCACTTGGAAATATGTCTTTGCAGATATAATTCATTAAGAAGGTCAAATTGAGGTCATCCTGGATTTAGGGTGGTCCCTGGATGCACAGACGGCCATCCTTATGAGAACGTAAACAGACACAGACACATGCTCAGGGAAGAGACCCACGGGAAGAGAAGCAGATGTTGGAACTATGATGCCATAGCCAGGAAATGCCAATGATGGCCAGCGGCCCCCAGAAGTTGGGAGAGAGTCAGGAAGCAGAGTTTTCTTCAAGCCTCCAGGAGAAACCAACCTGGCCAACCCCTTGATTGAGTCTGTGAAAGAACAGACTCCTGAGTCTGTGAAAGAATAAGTTTCCGTTGCTTGAAGCCAACCAGTGTGTGGTCCTAGTGATGGCCATCCCAGGAAACGAATGGAGGAAAGGACCCATCACCTTCCAACCTCCCACTGATACTGCCAGTGCCGTGAGGTCAAAGAAAGACTGGATAACATGGCCCGAACGGAAGGAAACGAAAGAGACATGGTCCAGACCGAGGAGACCCAAAGGTGCTCCCTCATCCCTTATGCCTTGTGACAACACACTGAGAACCTGGACGCTGGTGGCTCAGTACCTTCAACTCGGACGTCAGCCTCCAGAAGCGCGAAGAGTGCTTTCCTGTCATCTGTATGGCACCCCGTGCCTGGAGTTTTGTTCTCGCCGCCCAAAGGACTAGCACAGCTTGATACGGACAATAACACTACTCAGGAACGGCCCAGGCAAATGCATCCCCTCCTTCTTCACGAGGGATCAGCTCTGCTAATTGCCGTGGATTGGAAATCGCCACCGGCTACGTCTGCTTCAGGCTGGTCAGCGCGCCTTCGTCTCCCAGCTCCACAGCCTTGCCAGGAGCGAGGGTTTGGGGGCACTAGGAAGGGTGCCCATTGCCGATGTCTCCTCCGTGTGAGTAAACCCAGGGAGCGATCCCTCTCTGGGCAAATATGCCCCTTCCTCAAGCTACTTCTGCCTTTGAACAGCCTCTCTACGAGCATGGCTGCCCCCGGCCCAGGTGAGTGACAGGTTGGGGGAGATGGCAGAGCTCTGATCTTGGCGAGCAGTGGACACCAGTATGTCTGTGTGGTCAGCAGTGGACACCGCTATGTCTCTGTGGTCTCTACTTGCTTTGAGACCAAAGGAAAGGCAGCAACCCTGCCCCCTCCTCCGTTTCTTGCATCTCCAGTTCCTCGTTGATCACATGGGTGGCATGACGGCAGAAGCCCTCACGTACGTCCTATAGAACTGTTGTAGGGCTCCGCCCCGGTCTTCGGACACAGAACATGTCATCTGACCTCCGCTCTTCAGGATGGAGTCCCGTGCATGTCTAAATGCAGGAGGCTTCTCAGCCTACAGACCACAGCCCTTGAGCCAGGGGTGGGGAGGGTGGCGGCGGGGAAGGGGTCACAGCTGCAGAATCCTATGGCAAAGCTGAGGGACCCGTCAGGGGAGGGCTACGTTCCTGCACTGGCTGGAACTTTGTGGCTTTCCACATGTGGACGGTACACCGATTCGCTCTCTCTTTGGTCTGTCCACAGAAGTGAACTGGCCGGTGTACAGCTCAAAGGACACTTGTAAACACGGCGGAGAAATGGAAAATTCACAGGAAGTAAGTGAAAGAACTCAGTAAGTGTGTGCTTCATGTCTGCCCCGTTGAGAGGCACACGCCCCGTGCTTCCCGTCTCTGCGTGCCCGCGTACCGAGGCACGTGCAAGGATGCTGGTCCACATTCGTGGTGGCTTTAGTTTCAGATGACGCTGGATGTGCAGTTATGTAACGAGGGCAGGAATGTCCACTCGGAAATCCTGTCTATGGTGCGGAAAAGACTGAGTTCTCTGTTTGCCTCTCTGTGACTCAGGCACGTGCCTGAGGAATTACACTGAAGGGACAGATGTCAGGAGTGCGTCAAGACACGTATTAGCGCTGAGCAAGCCACGGTTTCGGTTATGTCACCAGAGGCAATACTGAGGGCAGAGCTGAGTGATTACATGGCGAATTCAGCCCAACTGAACGGTCGATCTGCAAATAATAATCGCGATTAATAATAATTACTAGTGATTATCAGTAATTGCTACTGATCATTAGTAATTATTATCCTTGTGGTTTAAAAATGGGTCCACTTCTGGCGGCCCACAGAGACTGCTTTTCCAATCCTGCTTTGGGTTATGTGGATAATTAACGGCAACTATCAGTTTTACTTTGCCAGAGTGCAGATACAGCTTAGGCAAGAAAAACGTCAAAACCGTGAACCTCCTTAATGATTGGTTCCTCCGCTATAATTAATAGACTGGATCTGAAAACTTTCTGGGACTCATATTTACAAATATCAAAAGGGAAAGGGAGTCTAGGTATGTGTTTTAACTATTGGGAAGAAAGTAAAGAGCAGAAAAACTGAAACCGGCCGCAGATAAGGGCCCTGGTCCGTTCAGACTCCTCGTTCGATGCCCAGAGCCCAGGCTGTTCTCTGCGAGCTGCTGGTGTGCACACAATACACCCGATATTGTGAAACCAGAACGTAACGGAGGTTGTATTTTTGTTTGTTTGCTTTAATACACTGCTTGCTCCTCTAGAGCATTATATAACTTCAAAACCAAATCTAGTTTCTCTAATTGCCAATGGAAACAGGAGGTTACCATAGTTACAAAGTAAAGAGGGTTCCTGAAAAGAAGAATAGAAAGACTAATGAAATTTTACATGACAGATTCAAAAGCATTAGAAAACTGCCCCGACCGGGGACATATTAGGCTGACAATCACAGTAATTATCCAGCAAACCTGTCAGGATCTGGGTCTGTTGGGAGTGCCTGGTTTCCATCAGTCCAGATGCGTGAGGACGCGCCGTGAGCGGCACAGAGCACGAGTCGGGTCCTGCCCCGCCGGACAACTCGGTCCAGCACCCCTGGCTCGCAGAAAGCAGCATTGCAGTACGCTGTTACTATTCCCTCATGGCAGAACACGGCTGCCCTGCACGCACCTGTCCATGAGCTAACCACGGTTTTCGCGGGGAGCAGTGTCCACCAGGACGGTCAGAGACATAAGCAGTGCGTAAAGTCGCTTCGATGTCTAACATGCTAACATTTGTTTGTGCTCACGGGGGCACCCATAAAAATGGGTTGAAATATGTTACAAATAGGAGAGTCACATAAAATGATAAAAAGGGGGGCAACCTAGCAGACAGACGGATGTGGAACTAAATGGAAGATGTTCCTGTCACGTCTGAAGCAACATGTTAACATTCAGCCACCTGTGTTCTAGAGGAGCAGGAAATAGACACCCCAAGGAGGATCACTACTGAGGCCTGAGTCTCTGCATAACTCATACGGAAAGAGGCAATCGGTGGTGGTTATGTGCTAAAAATTGTGTGTTTGGAGCTCTTAGGAGCCATAAAACTGATTTAAAAGGATGGTTTCAAATGTTAAAAGAGAAATGCATAACAATTAAACAGAGGCAATGAAACCAGTTTGTTTCTAACTGCCTCTTAGTAATTAAGAGTTGATGCTTGGCAAAGCCCCACACACACAGATTTAAGACTTGAGACAGTGTCCAGGAATTAGTATAAACCCACATCCAAGTCCTCAAAGTGATAGGATTGCTACTTAGAAAGCGGAAGAGCTAAATCAGTGTAACATGACTTAAAATATTGGATGAATGATTATTTTCGATTGAATTCTTCTTTACTGGGCTACTGGGTAGACTAGGTTCTTCATATGCAGAGGTATATTTTCTAGGTTCCTAGAGTAAATTTACCTACTACCTAGACCAATGGGTAAATATCTGATGGTATATGGCCTGGCCAGACAGACAGAGAGAGGAAGCAAGACATCAGCTGTAAGAGACAGAGAGATATGGAGAAAGAGACAGAGGTAATAAGGAGAGTTGAGGGTTTACAAGAGGGAAGCATGAAAGCAGCCTGAGAATCACCTTAGCGGGGATGCGCGGGGTGGGCTGGGTTTAAAAAGAGGAAGGTGGGCAGGGAATGAATGCACAACTGCTGAAAATAAAGCAACCCCCCACTAGTGTCCGAATCTGTTGGGCTTCCGGGCTGCCATGTCGCATTGTCTGTAGGAAGAATGGCGGCCCTCCAGTTTCAACAGCCCATGGTTCACCCAAATTGCTTACCCTCTAAATTTTCCAAAGGACCTGCCTGCTCTCTGGAAAGGACTCCTCAGGACCCGCGTACGTCCTGCCTAATAAAATACCTCTCATTTCCTTGCATGGAAGAAATAATCAGAAATATTACAAAAACTAGTAACAGAGAATCCCGGTAGTTTTTTGTTGTTGTTGTTGTTTTTAATGATTTCATTAGAAACCTCCATCAACAACGATGTGGACAAAAATTAAAAAAAAAAAAAAGTATGAAGTCGTCTCTGCATTATAAACTCGTAAGCATTCTATTCAAACCAATTTTCTTTGAGGAGAAACCTAATGGCGTCCTCAAAGCCAAGCTGATACAGAGATTCCATTTTCCTCTTGCTTGGTGGGAAAAGGGCTTGGTTAAGCCTCACCAGGTTTGCCACGGACAGCTAGAAGAGAACAGATTGAAGGTAGAAGACAGTACACGTTAACGGCACCGACGATTTCTTACCGTAGATACAAATCGTGGCTTTACAAAATCGGTTGGAGGAAATGGAACTTTTAAGGTCTAACTTCAGCCCGAGACGAGCTGAGGGTTTCTCAGCCTCGGCAGGGAGGACGTTTGGGGCCAGACACTTGGCTGTTGCGGGGGCTGCGCGCGGACTCGTAGAGCTCAGCCCTACGTACTGGATGCTAGCAGCACCCCCAGAGGGGACAACCACCCACGTCCCCTACCTGTAACATCGCCTCCTGTTCCCAACCACAGGGAGTGGAGGGAAGGGAGCCCATATTTTACCTAAGTTATTCATTTGAGCCCCAAAGCTTTTGTCCCGTATTTTGCCATGCTTAACGATCATTTTTAAACACATGATCCGATTTAAAACTGGACTGAAAACCTGCTGTATGTTCTCTGTCCTGAAGAAGAGAAAAAAAAGAGAACTTTCCCCAAACAGATAATACAGGGTGAAAGGCTTGAGCACTCACAGTGCGTAGGTTCCCCAGGCCCATATGCATGCGTGACGTGACGTGTTGCTGACTAGTGAGAAACCCTATGGCCGAGAAGATGCCATTGGCATCTAAAATTATCAATGAGCTTCTAAAGTTTCAGAAGCGTGTGGCAGTTTTTAGGCTATTATCTGCAAATGTAATGGTGCCTGTGGCTCACCATTACGTCCTGATTGGCGAGATTAACGTAGAGGTCCAGCTGTCCTTTGTCCTGCGGGGAGATGTCCAGGCGTCCGCTGAAGGGTGAGATGGTCACCGTCCGGCCTACAGGAAGGATGGGCAGGCTGTTCGTGAGGCCTCCATCCACCCACTTCTGTGGAAAGAAAGACCCCTTGTCAGCACACGTCAACGTCACGCCTGCTACGAAGATGAGCACAGACTTTCCAACAGGGTGTTTTCCTTCTCATAGAATCCATGCCCTGGAAATACTCTTAAATTACAACCAATCATCACCCATCAGATGGGTGATTTCTGTACAACTCTTTGCATACATATCATTTACCTACATAATGAGAACCTCACAGAATCGGGAAGCCTCTCCAGCTGCTTATTTATTTTTTAGAAGATTTCATTTATTCATGAGAGACAGAGAGAAAGATGGAAGCAGAGGCAGTGGGTGAGGCTGACTCCCCAGTGACCAGGGAGCCCGATGTGGGACTTGATCCCAGGACCCAGGGATCAGGACCTGAGCCAAAGGCAGACACTTTACGACTGAGCCCCCCAGGCACCCCCTCTCTAGTTGTTTAAAAGCTTTAACTGGATTATTGTACATAAGAAGTACCTAAATGTTTATAACAGTGCATACACAAGAAGCCATGGAATAAGCTTGCGGTGCATAATTATGTCAAAGAAGTGGAAAGCCACCTTCACAGCTGGTACTGCGTAGACCATCCACCATCACATTCTGTGTTTATTATAAGCAGTAGAAACTGGCATTTCCCGTCGCAAACTTAAACGTAAGCTGAGCAACCAGAAATCCTTCTATTTCTAAAGTGGCACCTGTCTTCAAGACATGAGGTTTTAAAGCCAGAAAGAATGGGAAGTACTACATTTAGAACAAAACAAAACAAAAAACGCTGTTGAACTCCGAAGAGGTTCTGTGTTTTCAGACCCAAATCCAAAGGGGACAGATGGACAGAGCAGGTAAGAAAAGCTTCCAGATGCTCCTGGATAATTATGTTAGGAAAAAGGACAAAGAAACAGAAGTCCTTACGCTACCCATTTCAAAGCAAGTGAATGGACAGTATTGACATCATCGGGTCTAACAGCAGACACGCAGACACACACAACAGAAGTACAAATTCTCCAAGTTGTATTCTGTGATGGAAATAACCTTCAGTTGACAGGGAAAAAACACAGTGTGATAATGGTTGAGAACCCCTCGCCAAAGAAACTTTGGTGGAGAATTCTGCTATGCTGTTTCCCCTGAACACGTGGAATGTGATGTAGGAAAACCCAAGCTGTTCTGTTTGGCACAAAGGCAGAGCGAGGAAGAGAGAAACAAGTTAATACAAAATGCCCTGAACTTGGTTAAAACATACATTCGTTTTATTTTAAGGTATCTGTGTGTGTGTGTGTGTGTGTGTGTGTGTGTGTGTGTGTCTGTTTTACTCCTTTTTATTGGTAAAGCTAGTGACGGAGTGATCAGTCCTTGCACAGTTCACAGTGGCTTTGCCCAGCCACTAACTCCCCCCACTGCCCCACCAGAGGGCATAAAAGTAGATACATGAAAAGGGAAAGCGTGTTGAAAATTTGAGGGGCGTGCATTTTGGTGTCGGAGAAAGCAGAAGTAGAGTTGATTATAATACACCAACCTGCACAACTTGCATACTGTTGTTCTTTCTAAAAGAACATAACAGACATCACCATGAAATTACGTTCTGTGTCTCATATAGACACATTCATGTGTGTGTGTGTGTGTGTGGGTGTTCAACACACCCGTGTTCCCATGTGTTTGTGTCTACATATGCTTATAAACACAGTTTAACATAAGAGAGATTTGCAGTGAGAAGCCCCCCAAATTCTGCTTCCGTGCCTCCTGGTCCCAGAGCTCCCGTTTGTTTTTCTGATCGCTTTGGGCATGGATACGGATTTCTGGCATATGTTCATCGTTAGAGAGGGGGAGGAAAAAAAAAAAAAAAACCTTCCAAAATCATCGTTCGTATTCTCAATAGACTGTATCACCAATGATAGAAAAGTCTGGGTAGTTTTCATCAAGCGAAATTAGAAACACGAACCGTGTGTCATATGCGCTCCTCTGACTCGCTCAACTTAAGGGAAGGGAGAAAGGGCCGTCTGGCTCATCACGGTGCAGGATGCTCTCATTTAGCACAGGGCTAATGACTGCTGTCTCTGGGAACTGAAAATTAGTTCTCTGAATTTTCCTCCCTCTCGTTAGCTTATTCTGATTGGATAAATGATGGTGAAAAACATATAGCTTATCCAACGTCTTGATTAGATTTGCAGCAGTACCAGCTCTGCTAGAACCATACTCGGTACCAGCTCAGATTCTCCAAGAGCTCTGACTGGGTTCCTGATTTACACTCTCAGGAGCTGTATTGTTCCCAAAACCACGCATTCCTGCAGGCATGCAGATTCTAGCAATATCTCTAGAAACAACGGTTACAGCAGGAAACGTTCCTCACCCCCAAATTAAAAGTGGGGATCTTCTATATTTAGCGTGCTCTAGTTTACAAGCCTGCATTTAAATGCTGCTGTCCTCGAATTTGCGGGTGGTTTGCTACATGTTTCTACAAGTCATCTCGTCCTTCCCGCCTTGTGGGCAGCGTCCTGTAAGGTGGTAACTACCGCCGTGAGCTTCTGTGATTCCGGATCTTCTTTGGGGAGAGAAGCAAACTGTGCTGGTGCTTCCCGTGATGGTTTCGTACCAATTCTAAAGGCACAGTGGTAATTGTCCCACCTAAACAGGCCAGGTTATGACGCGTCAGGACGTGCCCAAGTTTGCCTTACACACGGATGTGCTCGGGTACAGATGAGGGACGTGCCCGAGATTCATAAATTCAGACAATTCTTGGTCCATAACTAAAGGGGAAAAGCTAAGGAAGTAATCTCTGTTCTAAGGGCCTATGAATTCATTCTGCAAGGACTTCAGGACATCTGATGTGGACACCGAGATACGGATGTTCGTGAGCAAGACGGGATGCAGGGCTGAACTGTCTTCAGGGGTTTTGTTCAGAAAGCAATTGACTGTAGAATTCTTTGTCAGGAGAATGAATGCGATGTCGAAAGCTAGAATTACTGTAAGTACCATGGCACAGGGCCTCACGGTTTATGAAACCACACCCCTGTATGATCTAGTTTAATCTTCGAGAATGCTGACAGATGGGTAGGTCATGCTCATATCATCAGTTTTCCCGTGTTACAGGAGAGGAAACTGAGGCTTGCAGGGTTCGTCACGCTAGGTTGCAGGTTGGCAAACTGCGGCCCACCACCTGCTTTTGTAAATAAAGTTTTATTGGCATATAGACGTGCCCTCTAGTTTACGTTCTGCTGTTGCTCCTTTCCTACGGCAACAGCAGAGCTGAGCGACCGGGTCAGCAGAGCCCTCACGCCCCACCATGCTGCATGTATCTCCTAGCGGGCACCTTCCGGAAATTATGTGCCCCGCCCTCCTGAGGAGTAGGCAAGCAGAAGATGTGCCGCTGGTCCACTCACTTGCACTCTTCCTTCTCCCACGCTATAAAACAGCCTCGGAGATCAGAACCGTTTCCTGCAGGGGCAGGGGGCGTGGCCGGGGCGGCAACTAAGTCCTGATGAATTACTCAGCATTTGCAGGCCTGTCTTATCTTGTATGATATAGAGGAAAAATCGTTATGTCCAACAGAACATTCTAGGTCCTTGAGTCTCAGAATGGAGACAGGGAGGAGAGACAGAAAGACAAGGAGATGCCTGATCTCCACGACATAGGTCAGAATCTCCCATCTGAAGTGCAGAAACACGAGTGGGAAGGAGAGATCGACGAACTTTCCTTAAGAAAAGGGAGACGGCTGAAAATAAATAAGAAATTTAGGAAGAGGTTGAACAACCCTGCTACTATTTTACTAGAGATTATTGGTACATTGTCTTAATTTTGGAACTTCTCATTTTTTATTTAAAAAGTGGTGATATTCAATTTTGAGAAAACACGGAGTGTTACATCAAAAATATTCCGTGAAAGATTAATGATGTGTTTTTTCAAAAAGACCATGCAAAAAATTGTAGAATGTTGCTGAAAAATAAGGTCTTCTCTTTCAGATGAACTGGGAATTGATGCGCGGATTTCCATCCCGCCTGGTGGCTGGTGACCAAGTTTGAGGGGACTGAGCCATGTATCCGTGTGAAATGTCTAAGTCATAAAGAAGTAGAAGCCTAAGGTCTGTAGCAACGATTTTATACAGATACATAGTGACGCAGACTACTCCACAGCTCTTCCTCCCACAAATTTGTCAATAATGAAAGAGTTAATAATCTATAACCCATGAAAAATGCTCAATAGACCCGAAGAAGTCAATGTTAAATTTTCTCTATGAAAGTCAAAATATTACCCGAATTCTATTTCACACAACAAACAACAAAAACCCCAGAATTCTGAAGCTTTTCTTGAGATGTGCATCTGTCAGCTCTAGAGATGCTCTTATTCTGTTATTCTGACATTTTAGTCACTTGCCAATCATAGTGCCATCTCTTAGAAACAAAACAACTTGTTAGTCAAGAGCTCCTCTTGAAAATGCTCATTTTTGTTCCAAGCTGATGGCAAGAACCTGTGAAAACGTGGCCTGATGTTATGCATGTCCGGAGGCCATACATACGGATAGAAAGGTCATTAGTAAAAAATACAAGTCTGACCTTCAATCTGTTTGCATTCTCATTCATGTATTCAGCTGTGAATGACTCCCTACCATAAATAAGGTTTTAAAAATGCTCTTAAAAGATGAAGCCAGGAAAAGCTCCGAGAACTTTTTTTTTTTTTTTTTACACGATTTTGTTTATTTATTTGAGAGAGAGAGAGAGAGCGCGCTCAAACCAGGAGAGTGGCAGGCAGAGCGAGAAGCAGACTCCCCGCGGAGTAGGGACCCTGAACTGGGGCTCTATCCCAGGTTGCTGGGATCACGGCCTGAGCCAAAGACAGATGCTTAACTGACCGAGCCACCCAGGCGTTCCTATGAGGAGTTATTTTTTTAAAATTTAGGTTAAAGGAAATAGAGGTCATTCCACTTCAAATAGCTGGTAGACAGGTTAGGAAGGAAATATACTGTTTGTTAAGTTAATCCTCAGTGTTACAAAAGTATGGCACTTTTAAGTGATTAATAATTGATTTTAAAAATAAAAACATTAGGTCCACAAATATATATTAATGAAATCCACTATGTTCAATACATAGTTTCTACCAGATGTGGAACAAGAAGGTCTGTGCGTTGCTCGGGGCCGGCAGGAACGGAGTCTGCATGTGGCCCTTCTTGGTCTCTGCCACACGGGCACTGCTCTGTATCCCAAGGCTCGATGGCCCCAGTGCAAGTCGTCCTCCGTTCCCTTTGCCCCCACTGTGGGCACAACCTCCCTTACTTCCGAGAAACCACCACAGCAAACACCCCAGTCAAGACCCGAGTTCCATGAAAACTTTAAAACCTAGAACTCGAGAGATGTTTTCAGCATGATGGAAATTTTTCTGTAATTTAAATCCTAGGAAAAGCTCACACCCACAGGAAGACACTGTGTTTAAAGCACACGAACCATTTCCCTGAAAATGGAACAGTTCTGCAAAATAACTTGGCCTAGAAACCCTCTAACACTGTGGGAGATGGAGAGTCTGCGATGAGCACAGAGCGAGCCTGCCCTGTTTTTGGGGTCTGCGTCAATGGACAAGGTCTCTGAGGGCACCGTCCGTCCTTGGCTACATGCCGTCTCCTCTTGGTGGACATCAGTAAACCACCAAGGAATACCGAACGCTTTCAAAAGGCATCAAAATTAAGTACTTATCATGTGTCTACTATGGACACACGTGGGTCATCAGCAAGACCTTGTCCTCCTGCCCAAGGTCAGGGGCCTCAGTGCTGGTCTCCATCCTTCTCCCGGCCTGGGGGCCACATCCCCTGATGCAGAGCTATGGCTGGGCTTCCACAGTCATGTCCAAGTGCTCAGTCACGTAAAGGGAAACGCAGCTGAGAACAGCTGACCCTTTTAACCACTGCTAGTCATCAGGTCACAAACCGAAGAAGCAGGAATGGGGATGGAGGGAGATAAGCCGAGGGAGATGAAGGGACACACTACCCAAACTGGGGCAAGAGGCACGGACGGCAGAGACACAGTGGTTAGGGATCCTCCTGGGAAGGCTGCCCCCTTAGTAGCTAGGCGGCCTCGGGGAAGTAACCAAACATCTCTGCTTCTGCATACCTCATGTTTAGATACCAGGGAGTAATCCCTTCTGTTGCCGCTGACAGCAACCAGTCACAGCACAAGTTTTACTTCCTTTTCTGGGAAAAAGAAAATGCCCGGTGGTGTGCTACGGGTGGCCTCCCCAAATCATTTAGGGTCTTTCTTTCTAGCTCACTCTGTGGCCATCTCCAGTCTGTGATTTTTTTCCGACCTCATGATCCACAACAGCTGCTTTGGTTCCAGTCATCGCATCAAGGTTCCAGGCAGCAGGAAGTAAGCAAAGGTAGGTCCCTCTCTGTAATTCAGCTTATCTGTCTGGCCAGCACTTAGATGTGTAGCCACAGCTGGTGACAAGGGAAGCCAGGAAATGTGGCCTTTTAAGCACTCTCCTCCAGGTCCAGCAAACAGGGGAAGCCAGGAAATGTGGACTTTTAAGCACTCTCCTCCAGGTCCAGCAAACAGATCTGACTCCGTTTCAAGGAAGGAAAGAAAAGTTGATGGTGCAGAAAAAGCAGAAGACTCTCCCACCCTCACCTGCTTCGTGATAGTCTTACCAATACTTCAACAGGAAAGTGTTTAGCATCGTCTCCAGGACAATGTCTGGGACTCGGCTCTGCTGTCACCTTGACTCCATCCCCCCTTTCTGAAGTTCCCACCTGGTTATCGTCACATGCTGTATGGACATCCTGCTTGCCCAGTCACCACCTCCTAGTCATCAATCACACTGGCAGTCCTCATGACTGGACTCCCGCACCCCCCTTCCATAATACATAATCTCTAAAACACCTTACCATTGTTTCCCAGGGAGCCATTTCTATCATTGTTATTATAAATTGAGGCTCTGAAGTAAAATGATGACATTTCAGATCATTATAAAATGAACGTTCCTGGGGTACCTGGGTGGCTCAGTGGGTTAAAGCCTCTGCCTTCGGCTCAGGTCATGATCCCAGTGTCCTGGGATGGAGCCCCACATCGGGCTCTCTGCTCAGCGATGAGCCTGCTTTCTTCCTCTCTCTCTGCCTGCCTCTGTACTTCTGATCTCTGTCTGTCAAATAAATAAATAAAATCTTTTAAAAAAAAAATTAATGTTCCTAAGATAGAGTTGATTTCGATAGTATCTGTATTCAAAATTTACAGCTAAAAATAAATATGAATTTTTACTCTTATAGTAAGAAAGAAAAGGTTAACTTACTTTAAGCCAACTAATTATGTAATGTACGATACCTTCCAAACAAAATTTTAGATGACAACATAGCTCACGCTCCTTGGGAACTGAATCTCCGGCTTTCATGTGCTGAAGTTTAAATCATTTTATGTTGCTCTTAAAAAATGTGTATTTTGTTTCTAACCAGTCACAGAGAGGGCTTGAGCCTTCTGCACGTACCGTCCGCATACCACTAATCAACAGAGCTCGAGTCAGAGTAACGGTCATGCTTAGGCTCTGCCTCTTAGTACCTCCATGGCCTTCCCGGTTACTTAACGTCTCCGTCCCTTGCTCTCCTCACCTGTCCCTTTAGACAGCCATCCTGGGGCAGAGCAACTGGGGCCCACGACTGAACAGGGAGCAAAGGACTAGAAAGGCCAGGAGAGCTCCAAGAAAGAAAACCATGAGGACTCGCAAGATCGGAACTCACACAGGTTCCCAGTCACACGAGGTGAGAGGTTTGTACAAGTGCCTTCCTTTCGTGCACCTACTGTGCTGGGCCCTCACAGTGAGTGAGTGAACGTACGAATGAATGAATGACGGATATCAAACGTTTTTCCTGTACCCACTGGAGATTAAATACATATTGTGTATATCATGAAACCAATAAAACGCGTGGCCTTTATTCTTCCACAAGTATGTGCCTGATCTTGGGTGTTAAACTGTATTTGAGGGCACCCAGGGGTCTCAATGGGTTAAGCCTCTGCCTTCAGCTCAGGTCATGATCTCAGGGTCCTGGGATGGAGCCCCGCATTGGGCTCTCTGCTCAGTGCAGATCCTGCTTCCCCCTTTCTTCCCTTGCTCGTGCAGGCTCTCTCTTTCTCAAAAATAAATAAAATCTTAGGAAAGGTACGTATTTGATTCTGCAATATATGTCTTTCGTATGTGTTAAAGGGATGCTGTATTTGATTAGAAATACAGATCTCTGTTACGTGCTAAGTAGACAGTGCATTTGATTATAAAATGCATATTTCTGGTATGTGTCAGATAGTGTATGTGATTATAAACACTTATCCCTTATATGTGTTAACATGATACTGTGTTTGATTACAAACATGTATCTCTGGCACGTGGTAAGTAGGTAGTATAGTTCATCGTAAGTAGATAGTGTATTTCGTTATAAAATGTGTATCTCTGGCATGTGTTACCTGATATCGTATCTGATTATAGGGGTGTGTCCCTGTGCAGGAGCCAGGGAGGTAGGACGGTAAAGGAGCTGCTCAAATACCTTCCTTTGAGGTGCCTGGGGGCTCAGTCGGGGGCGTGGCTGCCTTGGGCTGGGGTCATGATCCCAGGGACCTGGGACAGAGCCCTGAATCACATGGGGCCCCTGCTCTGCAGGGACTCTGCTTCTCCCTCTGCCCCTCCCCCCGACTCCTGTTTATGTGCTCTCTCTCTCTCTCCTTCTGTCTCAAATAAATAACTGAAATCTTTTTAAACGGTGAAAAGAACCCCCTCCCCATAGTGCTGACCAGGAGCAGACTGCAGGGGGTGAGCTGTGGGTGCTCACCTCTCACTTCCCCTTCCCGGACCGGCCCCCGGCGTCAGGGGCAGCCCCGCGCGAGGACGGCTCTCCCGCAGCGCACACCGTCTGACGAGCGCCACTGACGGGCCTGACAGTGGAGGGGGTTGCTCCCCCGTGTGGGGCTCCTGTGTGGCGGACAGAGGGGACAGGGCTCCAGCTTTGGTAGGGCGGGGAGGGTATGTGGGGCCCTGATGCCTTTTCCCACCTGACGGCGCAGTTCTCCTAACTGAAGGAGCGCTGAATAGGACTTAATTTTTTTTTTTTTTGAAGTCTTTTAGTCTTTTTTTTAAAAACAAGGAATGAAGTTTTTAATCAAATGAAAAAAGAAGCTCCCTGATCATTCTGAATCTCGACATCCTGACTCTAAGGTCTCAAGGCCCCGGTACTTAATTTTTTTTTTTTTTTTCCTGTTGCAAACAAAAGTATTATGAAAAAAAAAAAATCCTATAAGCTGATCTGGAACTACCAGAATCATGATAAAATCGGATCCCTCAAAGGAAACCTGTGACTACAGGAGTCACAGGTAATTCATCGATTACGAGAAACCGTTACCTGCCCTCTGTACTCCACCGGTTTCAGTCCCGCGTAAATGGGCACGAAGCTGCTGGCCAACAGCACCTACGTGAACAAAATGAAGAAACAGCTCCTAAACGTGGGCATTCGCATGCGTGCAACAGATTTGATATATCGACTATAAAATGTGGAATTTTTCAAAAAATAACATCATACTGTAAGACATGACGGGAGTTCCGTGTATCTCCAGTGCACACAGGACACTGAACTGGAAGACAGCACTTTCCGTATCTGAGACGACCTTGGAGAGACACGTACAGTTCAATGTTCTGTGGCTCCGTGGGCTTTACGCGAAGAAGATCAGGATTTTAATTACAGACAACGGAGTCCCTCCCACAGTAAACTCCGGGTAAGGCCCCGTTCTCGAGTACATCCTCCTGAGCTAGTCACAGCACTCGAGCACAGACTAAAAATCATTCTAACATCGCACCCGTGTGGTGCCCGGCTGGCTCAGTCCGTACAGCCTGACTCTTCGTCTTGGGCTCATGAGTTTGGGGCCCACACTAGCAGCAGAGTTTACTTTAAAAAAAAAAAAAAAAAAAAAAAGCAAGAAAGTCAGGGGCACTCGTATTTTTCCGAGGAGCGGACCGCTCTGGTTTTCACAGCAGAGACCAGCCTGCAGCTTGGTGGTCTAATTTGTCGCAGGATGTTGCTAAGGGGAGCGAGACATTTCATGGGCTAGCAACACGGTCTAGAGACGTAATGAGGCAGTGGCGGGTACAGACCCAATTATCCTTTATCTTCCTTCGGGAAAGTCAAAAAAGGTTGCCCTTTAAAATATTACCATTTCTTCCAATCGAAGAAGCTGGGCATTGGGAACCTTTGACATGTACGTGTTTTATTTTCCAGTATAGTTTCCAGATCCGTTCTGTTCAGTTGGGAAAGACAAAGCTGTAGACACTGAACATTTAAGCTATAATCTTCCAGCCTGTAAGTGAGGATGCTATGGCTGTTCATTGTGAAGGATTTCATGAGATTTGGGGGCGGGGCATATAGTATTCAGAAACGGGTTATGGCCCCAAAACTGATTTGTAAATCAATTACGTAGAATTGTTTAGAAACGGTATTGTAGGTATGTTTTCTGAGGTTAACTCCCAAAGGTCCATTTATTCTGAACTGTGAGTAAATAAGAGATCTGGTCACCAGCAAACATGCGCTTTCTATAGGAAATGTCCTCTGGGTTGTCACCTGCCACATCTGAAACCCACTTGGGTCTCCATCCTGTCCGCAAGCTGGCCCAGGATTCCCTAGCTATGCAACGGCTCCTGTAGGCTCCTCGCTGCCCAAAGCTGCCAAAGGGAAAGGCTGTGTGTCTCCTGCACGGTCAGTCAGTCCTTCCCAGGGCTGATCCTCGACAGATGGCCGTTGTCATCTCCCCTCCCCCTCTGGTGCTTCCCCGCCAGTCTGACCCTCGGGAGAAACGAGGATTCTCCCATGTTGTTGGGGGCACATCGAGGACAGAGAGGGCCTCACAGCACCGGGCTCCTGCCAGGGGGCCCAGAAGCATGTATGGAGTCAGATTTGTGTGGTCGCAAATTCACTGGAACCCTATCACAACGCAAGGACTCCAGTGGGAATGCGGGTAGGGAAGGACACGTGTCACGCACCTCCGTGGTCCCAGGCTGCTGCTCGGTGCCAGAAGAGCTGCCTAGTTAGTGCAGAAAGAAAAGCCAGGTACCAAGGACTGCGGGATGTGGAAGGAGGGCATCAAACCAAAGCACAAGGGAAACCTTGCGTGAGATGGGTGCACGGTCTACAAAGAAGAGTGAGTGTAGACAGGCCCGTCGTTAGGCATTCCTCTCGGCACGAGTGGCTTGACAGAATGGCGTGCTGTGATGCGGGGCGCACCCAGCGTACAAAGCAGCAGAGCAGGAGTGGGCGCGCTCTCTGGATTGGCGGGACAGTGCCTCCCAAGCCCGCGGGGGACGACAGGACAGAGGCCAACCTCCTGAGTCCCAAAGCATCAGCAGTTGGGTGCTTTTCAGAGAAAGGCAGTTCAGCGTACGGGCCCTGCGTGCGCCCTGGCTAAATCTGGTCTGCCAGCAATCGGCTACTCCTTTCAAAAAACAATTACAGACCCTAGGAATGTTTTGCAGGCACACTGTGGCCACTTAATGCCACTTATTTGGCAAAATGCCCCATCGCAGTGTGGCGATAACGGACACAGTTTGTGGATAGCGCGCGTATTGGGAAATTTAACGCTCTTTAAAGAACCGAGGGCGCTCTGTAAACATAGCGATTTATTTCATTATGCTGCATAATTGTATCTGCCCTGCAAAAAAAAAAAAAAAAATCACTACCATTAGAATCAGAATTATGTGTATTTCCACCCCCTGTGTCAGAGTATAATGTGAAGTTCACATGTTAATGCCTGGAACTCTTTTGCGGTGTTTGGTTGAAAAATACTATTCAATTTCTTTCCTACAGATAAGAATAGTTCGCGTCCTCCTCGCTGATAGGAAGAGCTCACCCAGTGGGAAAATGCCTGCCGCTTCTCTAAATCAATGTATTTACTCTGCCCTCCCTCACTTTCGTTTATATTCGCTGCTGGTTTGTAGGTCAAACTACGTTTGGTGGGAAAATTAGCTCCCACAGTTAAGAACAAAGTGGCTTTTCTTATTCCTGTGCGGTCCGCTTCCGGCCACTTTATGGCAAGCGAAGAGGATTTTCTAAAGAAAGAGACAAGCGATATTCTCAGGCCGTTTGGTAAGATGGGAGGCATAAACATGTCCTTTGGCTGTGTCTTAGCGTTGTTTTTCCGGAGAGAGTTTTCTCAGTCTCAGTCCCTGGAGAGCAGAGGTTCTTAGCAAAGGGAGGGAGTGTCTTCATTTGGCGATGTCTGGAGATAGTAGTGTATGTGACAATTGTGTGTGTGTGTTTGTGTGTGTGTGTGTGTGTGTGTGTGTGTGTGTGTTGGGGGGCATGGGTACTACTAGCGTCTAGTGGGGAGAGCTCACAGCTCCTTCTACACATGCTGTAGTGCACAGGACATCCACCACAGAGAAGCAGCGGACCCCAATATCAGGGGTACCATAGCTAACAACCCTGAGGCAGAAATTGGAGTCTTGCCAATCATGGCCTGTCCCACGGCCCAGCGGCTTAAGCGATGCAGGTAGGTTCAAACATTGATTTGCTTTGTCTCCTTCTTACTAAATACACAATCATGGAAATAAGTCAGTCACTTCCTGCAGCAACTGTCTAAAAGTTGCCAAGAGCATATGCAATCCACGTTCTGACGAGCTCTTTTCATTTCACATTTTATAGAAAAGGGGTGTTTAGAAAATTATGTCGCCTGGCTTCTTCGGAGAATAAATTCCCAACAAGTTCCGGTTATACCTGAAGTTTGCTGTGGAGTTTAATGAGGATCTGGCTGTTTATTCAGAACCTGCTGGCGTAGTTGAAATTCAAGGACGGATTCAAATTTATCTTCCCCAGTCTTCTCAAGATAAGGACCATCTTAAATTCAGGCCCTACTTCACCTTCAGAGGGCTCAATGGGAGAAGATCTTGCTATCAGAGCATTCTCGCTATGTGCACAGAAATCTAGAACATCCTAGCAACGGAGACCGAGTTGTTCTTCTTAAGGGGGACACGGGAAAAAGCCTTTCTGGGAATACAGATCAATGAGCTTTCACTTGGGTGAAAAGACCAGCTCAGACCACTCATGTCCATCAGCTTGAAACGTGAAGAATTCAGTGACTGATACTAAGTCAGACAAGTGGCCAGCACCACTGCTCCACGGCACGGTTAATTTCAAAATCATTTCTGCTCAGCTGTGCAAGTGACTTACGAGTTTCTTATAAACAAAGGATTTACCTCCCTAATCACACTTGGCTGAAGGCTAATATTAAAATGTGCTTGGATTTCCTGATCGCATCTTTCCTTGTGAAGACAAATAGCGCAGACTTCAGGGGGTAATGTGTAAAGGGGCTCGCAAGGAAAGGACTTGAGACAGACCCATGGCACATAGGAAAAGTGTCAGAAGAGCCAGGGTGCCTGAGCTGGTAGGTACTCAAAGGACCCGAGGAAGCACTTCCATGGATGTGATCTCTGCCTCAGACTGTGGGAGAGGTGGCACAGCGTGGATTCCAACTTACAAAGAAACCAAGGGATGGAGAATTTGTGCCAACGATCCCCAAGAGACCAAGGGATGGAGAAGTTCTGGCAACAATCCCCAAGAGACCAAGGGACGAAGACGTTGTGCCAATGATCCCAATCACACTCCATCCAACACAAGGGCTAAGCTCTTCCATCACCAAAGCACCATTGCCTTTGCAAAATGGGGTCTCAACTTGGTACTCATCTGTTGAAAACAACCAACCCACAGCCATAAATGATCAGCGGACTTCATCCTCCAAGGGAACACTATTTTCATCTGCCCCTCAACTCACTCCCCTCCCCCAAAAAAAGTGTGGCAACCAAAATGAGTCTCTCTGGTTGGGGAGAACAAAAAGTGAGGCATTTGCAGGAGGGGGGCCTCTTGGGGCTCTGGTCTAACTGTATAAAGGGATCCTCCGGGGGGCGGGGGTTATCTCCTCCTTGTGTGGTAGCACAGATCACATGTGTCTCCCTTTCTTGGCTCAGTCACTACAGGGGAGCAGGGGAGACTTGACAGAAGTAAATTCTGGACAAAATAATATCTGAAGATCACATGCCTGCCTTGTAGTGGGAGAGAATGGGGCGGAAACACCACCACTACCAGCCCTGACGATCTCAGTCTTATCCAGGCTGCTCTAACAAAATACTATGAACTGCGGGACTTATAAACAACATCACAGTTCTGGGGACTGTAGAGCCCAAGAACCCGGCCTCAGCAGGTCTGGTGTCTGGTGAGAGCCCACTTCCCATCTTCTCACTGTGTCCTCTTGTGACCAAAGGGGCAAGAGTGCTCTCTGGGGTTGCTTTATAAGGTAAGGGCGCTCTTCCCGTTCATGAGTGTTCTGCCCTCATAACCTAGTCACCTCCCAAAGGCCCCACCTGCTAATACCATCTCGTGGGGGTTAGGTTCAACCCACATTTTGGTGACAGAAACATTCAAAACATAGCATTCCACTCCTGGCTCCCCCACATTCATGTCCTCCTTTTGTGCAAAATCCATTTAATCCCTCTCAACAGCCCAAAAAAGTCTTCATTTGTTCTAGCAGCAACTCAAAGTTTAAAGTTCCAAGTCTCCCCGAAATGTCATCTTAGTCAACCCCGGCGAGCCCCGAGGTACCCTCCATGCGGGGGCAATCTGCTCTCCCGCTGTGAGCCTGTGAGATCCCGGTGTTCTGTGCTTCTAAAATAAGTGGTGAGGAGGCACAGGATAGACATTCCCCTTCCAAAAGGGAGAACTAGGGAAGCAGAAGGAGATGACATGTTCAGAGCAGATCTGAAGTGCACGGGGGCAAATGCCATTCGACCTTAAGACTGGACGATAATCCTCCTTGGTGTGCCGTGCAGCCCTGCAAGGCCCATCGCGGCAGGTCCTGCCCCGGATGCTCTGCTGGGCAGGGGAGGCGCCCCACCTCTGAGTGTCCTGCCAGAAGCTCCCCAGAGCTTTCCTCGTGTCTGGGGTCTCCACTCCCATGGCTCCGAGCGGAGGAGGGTTGTCCAGTGAGAGGAGAGCATGTGTCTACAGTCGCCCTTGAACTCTGGGCTTCTCCGGAGAGGGGCAGCCCTGAGGACGTCTGCAGTGGCTCATGGGTCATACTTCCATCGTCTTGGACAGTCGCTGTGGCTTCTCTCCGGATGGCCGGCAGCCTCCTCATCACGTGGCTGCGGGCCGCACCTTCCAGCTCCGTTCTGAAGACTCAGTCCCTATTCAGGAAGGACAGGCTGAGAACGGGCCAAGTCTTTCAGCTCGACCTTGCTTTTGATAAGTGATTCCACCTCTAAGTCCTTTCTCGCTTCTTGCATTTCACACAAGCGGGCAAGAGACGCCAGGCAGCCTCTTCAACACCCTGCTTAGAACGCGGCCTCGTCAAATACCCATTTTTATCTCTCGCAGGTTGCATCTTCCAGGAAACACTGGAAGCCTCCACGGATCCCCCACAGGAGGGAGGGCCTTTAGTCCAGTGTCCAGGACCACATCCTTGTTTCTGTCGGAGACTTCATGACCCACAGTCCTACCGCCATCTGCTCATGGCCCTTCGGAAGTCTCTGAGAAGACGAGGCTGTCTCTGCAGCTCACGTCTCTCTTGCGCAAGTCCTCTGCACACGCGCCTCTCAAGGTCCCCTCACGGTAACGTGGGCTCTTTCCAGCACGCGCCTCTCCCAGTCTCTGTGCGTTACCCGCTTCCCACCGCCCCCACGTCCCAGTACCACTTTTCTGTCTTCGTCCATCTGGGATGCTGCAGCAAAACACCGCAGATGCGTGGCTTCTAAACAACAGGAACTGATTCTTCACGTCGCTAGAGGCTGGGACGTCCAAGGTCGCGGTGCCAGCAGATTGCACGCCTGATGAGAGCCTGCTTCTCGCCATGTCCTCCCAAGGCAGAAAGACGATGCTAGCTGTTAGGGGTCCCTTTTATCAGAGCATTAATGCCATCTGACAGGGTTTTACCTTCAAGACCTCTTCATCTCTCACAGGCCCACCTCCTGATCCTATCCCATCCGGCATTCAGAATTCACTATATGAATTTGGTGGGGGGGGCGGCTAAGACATTCAGACCATGGCACTGAGTTTAATCACTGTGCACGTGAGGTTCAGAATACTACGGAAATTCAATCCTAAAGAAAGGGAATGTTTGGGAGCCCCTGAGCAGCTCAGTTGGTGAAGCGTCTGCTTTCGGGTCAGGTCATGATCTCAGGGTCCTGGGATCGAGCCCCACGTCTGGCTCCCTGCTCACTGGGGAGCCTGCTTTTCTGTGTCCTCCCCCCTTATATTCTCTCTTGCTATCTCTGTCTCTCTTAAATAAGTAAAATCTTAAAAAAAAAAAAAAAAGGAAAGGGATTCTTTGGACCACATAATTGGTCAACACAAGTTCTTAGAGAATATTCAGCTATCGTTGCAGATATCAGAGGAAAGACTAACCTTTTATGCAAATATAAGTGAAGTTGATACAATTTAAGTAGGAGTCCTCACATAAGAGCACATTTATAAAAGAAAGCCAGTGTTCAAGGGATGCAAAATCCTATGTCAAAAGGTGGTAAAATTAGGTAATGATCCATTTCCCGAGATGTTGCAGAGGTAGGTCAGCACACTAGTCATGAACACAGAGGATAAGGAAGGGGGAGGAGAACTACTTGTGCAAGAAAGGCTGGCTCCCGCTCCGCAGAGAGCAGGCTGGGACACTTGACATGTAATGACCGGCTCACGCCGGCATGCGGACCAGTCACGTGTGTAGCTTAGTACCTGACTTGTTTACTATTTGCTGAATACGGGCTGTGACCAACAGCCAGAAATGCGCTTCTACTTGCTTCATTCATTGTTCTCCCTGGTAACACAGGTTGAGTTATTACGTCCATTTCACAGCTGGAAAAACTGAGGCTTGAACATCATTCGCGCTGGAGGGCGCTGTCAGGAAGTGACAGACCTAGATACGATACTGAGAGACGCACATAAAACACGCAGTAGTAGAGGAGAGCACCCACGCGCACCCGTGCGTGCACAAAGGACCGGACACACGTACACATATACACATGCGCACGCACGCTTTAACATACAGAGACACCCTGTTTGGAATTAAACGTGGCCGGCGTTTAGAAAAAAAATAAAAACACTAGTTAGAAAGGGAATAAACAAGTTAATGATAAAATGGGAATAAAATGCAACTTGCGGGTTGAAATCCCTAGTACTCAGTACGCCCAGACTCCTTCACCAGCGGCCAACTGACACCTGACATCCTCTACCTCTGGTTTTCGTCTTGTTTGTCTCTCTCACCTCCAGAATTTCCAAACACTGGGAAGGAAACCCAAGGCTGTGTGCTGAGGACCAGGTGTGCAAAGCTGCCAGGAGACCCAAGTGTGCACCGTGGTGCTGCTTCCCCACTTAGCTCCAGGGGCCTCCTGTCTCCCCAGGAGGGAGGGAGCGGAAGGGCCGGCAGGCGGCTTGCTCCTGTCCCTCCCCACTGCCCGAGGTGGTCAGAACGGCCAGCCTGCCGCGCGGCTCCTCACTGGGCAATACGCCACTGGCCTCCTCGTTGCTCAGAGCACAGAAGCTCATGATGTCCCCACCACCAGGGAGTTTGCTCTCTTTCCTCTCCGTGCCTTCTCCTCTCCCCTCAGTCCCCACCCGGTCTTACTGTTGAACTAACTGCTTCTTAGTATTCCAGGGATGGGTTTCGGACATTTCCTAGCTACTGTCTGCCATCCAGGATCCATCCATCCTTCCAATTTGTAGTTCTGAAAAAGGTTAGAGCATTTTGCTCAATGTTTAAAATGCTTCTTGTATAACCTAGGATAAATGTTAATTATTCAATTATTCTCCTTACAAGATATTACACATTTGTGTCAACCATTTCTCTTCTGTTCAGTGAACTCAAGTAATTACACCAATTCTCTGAATAGTTATTATCCAAAACAAAGGAAATTGAAAAAAAAATCATGTTTACTTAATGCAGTAGTTTGCTATTGCTGCTGTAACAAATTACTACAAACTTAGAGGCTCAAAATAACAAACAAATCTCTTACTACATAGTCTAGAGATCACAATGTCTCGTGCAGCTATAACCCAGGTATCGGCAGGCCTGCGTTCCCTCTGGGAGGCTGTAGGGGACAATGCTTCCTGCTGGGGCACGTAAGTCCCCTTTGCCTTGCTGGCCGTCAGAGGGGAGCAGCCCACGGCGCCCACTACCTCTGTGCTCTACCAGCGTGAGAGCTGGGAACTGCAAACGTGCATGGCATCCAGGGACGATCTCCATTTTCAAGGACTTATGGATTTATTTGGACCCACCCAGATAATCTAGGGTCATCTCACCATTTCAGGATCTTTACCTTGATCATACCTACAAAATGCTTTTTGCCGTGGGAGGTGGCATGTCCACGGGTGCCGGAGATTATGGAGTGGACATCTTTGGAGGCCACGATTCAGCCAAGCACATTGTCACATCAAAGTAACTGAGAGGGGGATAATATATCCAGCATGGGATGTCATCAAGCAGAATGTTGGACATCTGGTCGATGGTCCCAGCCAGGCCACTGACCAGCTCAGTCATTTTGTAAAGGTCACTCAACATGTAGGACCCGGATGCTTTCTTCTTTTTTCTTTCTTTTCTTTTTTTAAGTAGGTTGCACCCCATTGTGGATTCCAGTGTGGGGCTTGAACTCACAGCCCTGACATCAAGACCCAAGGCATGACCAAGAGTTGGATGCTCTGGGCTCCTGGATGGCTTAGTTGGTTAAGGGACTGCCTTTGGCTCAGGTCACAGTCTCAGGGTCCTGGGATCAAGCCCCGCATCGGGCTCCCTGCTCAGTGGGGAGACTGCTTCTCCCTGTCTCTGCTCATGCTCTCTGCTGTCTCTTTCAGATTAAAAAAATAAAATCTTACCAAAAAAGAGTTGGACGCTCTATCCACCAACCCACCCAGGCACCCCTTTGTTCCCAGTGAGGCCACTGTCACAGATGGCAGCTGAGTTTATCTACCCACCCATTCCCATCGTCAGGCACGGGGACTGTCACAGCACACAAAACAGAGCAACCCCTGCCCGCTGGGAGCTTATACTCGCGTGAGGAAAGACTGGCGATAAACACTGAGTAAGTAAGGCAGTAAGCGACATAGCACATGAACGGTGACAGTAAGTCAGGAGGGTCACGGGAACCCCAGGGGCTCTGCTACGGTCGAGAGAGAAGCCAAGGACGGACGCAGGAGCAGGTAACAACTGCATGGAATGCCTCCTGCTTTCCGACACGGTGACCGCAGCCCTGCCCAGCCCACTGACAGCTCCCCGTGTCTGTGCTGACACAGGCAGGTGGTGACAACCCAGCTGTGGACTGAGCAGCTCCTCCCTGTACAGCTTGCACGTCTGCACCAGATTACAGCAAAATGTCTTTTTTCTACAATGGAGAGACTGTTAATTTGTAAGTGCAAGAGTGGCACAGTCAGCACACTGAGTAAAAATATTCTAATCTATTAAGTCACAAAATAATTTTACTTGTCAGTTCAGCACTTCATTAGGTATTTCAGATTATATCATTCACACAGTAGAACTCCAACAGTTAGACTCGATAGTAAAAATCAATGCGTTTATCATGTAATTCGGGCAGAAGTTTCCCCACTTACCCTCAATCCATCGACCACTGCTGCGTCCAAACGCATTCTTCACATTGTGTGAAGCTGGCCGTGACTCCCACCAAAGGGAAAACAGAGAAAAAACTGCCCACCTTTTGTAAGAAAAGTGCGCTCTTTCCAATTTACAAATATTTGATGTATTACCTTAGCAAGCACACTGTATTTGCAACTCTAGCCAAAGTATTTCCCAGAGATAATAAATTCGCAACCGAGCAACTTTCAAATGTGTAGAAAAAGCATGAAAACAGAATGGGAGGATGAAATGGAACGTTAGATGGGGACGTCAAGAGAGACCCAGGATCCAGAATGCCTCCCCGCAGCCGGTCGGTAGGACCCTGGTGCACGTCACGTAAAATCTCTCCACCCGTTTCCTCTCTTTAAAAGAAGAAAGCAGTAAAAGGGCAGGAGTCACAGCTGCCCTCCCTGATGTACAGAAGGCCTGCGCAGGCCTGAATAAGACCGCACAGGAACGAAGTCTTCCGGGAACGGGGAGATACCAGCGACGTCATGCAAGGCACTGAGTACCACTGTGCGCCCCAGCTGCATGGGCGACCCGCCTCCCAGGGGCTCGTGGGCGAGCTGGCAATCACGGGGAAAGCCCGGACCCAGTACGGGAGGTCTCTGGGGCCTCCGAGGTGGCCTCTGAGGGACACCGGTTAAGCCACTCACCACCCACATCACTGCTCGAGCCCTCATCGTGTCCCAGGCATGACAGGAAACCTTGGTTCTAAAGAACATGGTGATGCCCGTGGCCTGGGGGAAAGAATTAAGTCCCCGCTGAATCCCTCTGCCGTGAGATGCGGCTGCGTTACCTTAATGAGGTCCTCCCTGGAGGGAAAGTTGGACACCAGGTAATTTTTTCTGGTTTTGGTGTTGGTGATGGATACGTGAAGGCGGCTGTGGGCCAGCTCATGAGCGTTGGGAGGGAGAATCAACTCCATTCCGCTTCTAAAGAAGAAAAAGTGGCCTGCGTTATTCACCTTGAATTATTGAACGCCTTGTAAATATTTTAGAAGGGAGAACGCTGCCCCGAGCGTGCCCTAGTTTACACAGAGCATCCTCAGCCATCTGTCTGCACACGCTATGAGGGAAATGTTCTATATTCATGTATGTACCTCAGTCGGGCCATGAAATCGTAGCCGGGTGTCACCGCCCCAAAAGACTGCCTTCGGATTTCTTCGGCAAACTCGTAGATAAATTCGTTACATTCCTGAAAAAGAAAACAAATAGGTAAACCTATGATTTGTAGAGAAAGAGAAAATTCCTTCTTTTTCCAGAATTCTCTGGCCATCCCACAAGGCACCTGGACCCTACATCTTCTAAACTGAACACTCAGCCTTCGGTGCCCCTTTCCTTCCCAGCTGCATGAGTCCCCACCTGACCCGTCTTCACCCCACTATGCTTAGTCCCCCGGCAAGCTACGCGGCTCCCAAATCCAGTCCCCCCCCCCCCCCGCCACTTTCTTTTTAAACCACCTCTAAGGGCTTTGCCCACATCTGGGAAATCCTTGAAGGCTCAATTCTGATTCCCATTTAGCACATGTCTTCAGCACAGCTGACCTCCTCTCCCATTCCAATTCTGTGACCTCTGGTACAGTCTGATTGCAACAGTTCTGATTACTAAGGATGATAGCAATGACCAAGAGAGGAGTCGTGATGATGATCGGTCTTGGCCATTGGGAACCTCCAAGTGGTGAGGAGGGTGGGCATGTACTGTGCTGGGACTCCCTATGCAGATTCTGGAGGCTCATACTCTCATAACCCTAGGAGGTGGATATAATACCCCACTTGACAAGTCAGAAGACAAAGGCCTGGGAAGATTAAACATCTTTCCCAATAGCTCATCAAAACTCGTCCAGAGTCAGGGTCTGAATCCAGGTCTCTCTTTCCTTTATTAACTCACACACGACACAATCTGTACTGGGTCCTAGGCACTGGGATTCGGGTGCAATGAAGTACCAAGAGGTCCTGCCCCCATGAGACTGAGGACTACCTCTGCGTAGATCCCAGAACACGACGAGAGTGCTGTGAAAGTGCAATAAGCAGAATCAAGCCCCCCTCCCCCAAAGATGGCTACATTCTAGTCTCTGGATTCTGTGATGGTTTCCTTACAGGACCAAAGGGATTTTGCAGAAGTGAGTAAGTGAAAGATTTTGAGATGGGGAGGTTATCCTGGCTTCTCCAGGCGAGTCCGGTGTCATCGCAAGGATCCCTGTAAGTGAAAGAGGGAGGCTCGAGTGTCACAGCCAGAGACAGACTGGAAGATGGTGCGCTTAAGGCTTAAAGATGGAAGGAAGGACCATGAGCGTAGGCATGCAGGCTGCCTGCAGAAACCGTAAAGGGCAAGGAAACAGATTCTCCTCCAGAGCCCCCAAAGGGAGCACTGCCTGGCTGAGAATTTGGTTTTAGCCCAGGGAGACCCTTCCAGAACTATGACTTCCAGAAATCTAAGACGATAATTGTGTGTTGTTTTATGCCACTGAGTTTGTGGTCATTTAGTGTAAGGAGCAACAGAGATACTACACAGTGGACGTCAACCAAGGCTTGCCTCCAGGGAGACAGCTAGGGTAAGATCTAACATGTGAGGAGGAGCGGGACAGGAGATGGGGGCAGATGAGGAAGACTGGCAGGGACAGCTGGGAGCACAAGCCAGCAAGGGCCACTGGCCTGAAAGTCATCATCAGCGAGCCAGTGGAGAACCAAGTCACAGGGGCTCACGGGAGGCAGCCTAAGAAGCCTGGATCCTGTCCTAAGTCCAAACAGAGCCCTGTGGGTGGCAGGGGAGGGGAGGGGGAGTAAGACAGCCAGATTTGTGTTTGTGAGGTGGTGGTTTCTGGTCGTGAGTGGACACAGGGCTGCTGTCGGGAAGCTGCTCCCAAGATGTGTGCTCCTTCTACCAGGGCAGATTGCCCACTTAACCTACTTTCTTGTATTAATTTTCCTTACACACACACACACACGCACACACACACACACACACACACTCCCCTGACCGCACTGGAACCTGATTAAGCAACGGACTTACTCATCTTTGTGCTCTCCACTGCACCTCACACCATGCCTTGCAAATTATGGGCTGAGAAAAGGCCTGCAGGACTGAGCTGTTCCATACGGACGTCTAAATTTGCCTGCCACCTAAAATACATCCGGCATCAGGTGCTCCTCTTAATTATACATGCATAAACTCAGAACTAGATTAATTACTCACGTATTTGTCACAACACCGCAAAGCTCGAGGAACCATCCGCAAGAACTGAGCTAACACGGATGTGAGTAAGTAGGAAACAGTTTGCTAAAAAACTCAAAGCAATGGTGTATTTCCAATGCTAAAAACAAAAGAAATAAAATAACCTTAAGTCAATGGGCTGAAAATTTATTTTGACAAAGGAGAAATGAGGATGGTCCAGGTAAAGACACAGAATCGTTTCATACCTTCCAGTGTGAGCACCTCGTACGTCCTGCTCCTTTACACACCCAATAGCCCACCCAATCTCACCCACACAGCTAGACAATACAGCAGGGTCTCGGATTCACTGAAAAAAGATACAAGAACAGGTAATCTGGGGGCGCCTGGGTGGCTCATTGGGTTAAAGCCTCTGCCTTCGGCTCAGGTCATGATCTCGGGGTCCTGGGATCGAGCCCTACATCGGGCTCTCTGCTCAGCGGAGAGCCTGCTTCCCTCTCTCTCTCTCTCTCTCTCTGCCTGCCTCTCTGCCTGCTTGTGATCTCTGTCAAATAAATAAATAAAATCTTTAAAAAATATATATATATTTAAAAAAAAAAAGAACAGGTAATCTGTCTTGAAATATAATATCAAGTCTCAGATCCAGAGGAACCGTCAGTGTCTGAGCACCACTGAATTTCAGTTAAGTGGCTCTATTATGGCAGTATTTCTGAGTCATATTACTTGTAAATCACACCTAATACAGTTCTAAATCTGAAGATTCAAAACCAAATCTGTTCAATTGCAAAGCTGAGGATTTGCCCCACGTCAAGGAAAGATGGCACTGAGGAGGAGAAAACAACCGCTTCGGTGTCCCTGGCCTCAAGAGTTCTGCAAAGGAACTAGCTTGCAAATCCAGCTCATATGGTCCTGCTAGCTTGGGGGGAGGGTGTTGTGTTCACACCTTACGTCTACGTTCACTGCCTTCAGGTTCCCGTTCTGTGCGATCTGTACAGCACCGCATCCGTTGTCTGGTTTCCCAGAACGCAACCGTGCAGAGACAGGAAGAAAACATAAGTGGGTTCTCGTAGGACTGGCTTCAAATCCAGTTTTTCCTACATAAGCAGCTCATCCTAGGTGATGAGAACAAGAGTCTGGATGTTTCAAGTTTTGTAGTTTTGACATTTTAAATGGGACTTAAATTTATTCTCGGGCACGAACGTGTTCGTTATTGAGTTGTTCAAAGCCACTAGAGTGTGTAAGTTATGAGTGAATAGGATTTTCGGCACCTATAGAAGAAGACAGTTCTCCCAGTCAGCAAATGCAGGATTGCTGTCTAGAAGCAGAAAGGATTTTTACAACATAGATGGCATCCAGTGTAATACCTAATGAAGGTTAATTTTCATTACTTCTGGATAGACTGCTTACAATTCACAGTTTTTTAACCGGGAGAATGAAAAATAAAATCTCTACATCATTCTGATGAATAGGAATTCTTGGTCCACATTTTCCTTTAGACACCTGTTTGTAAACGGGAGGGAACAAAGCGTTATCGGCCCTGTGTTCCGGGTCTTGAAAACAGGGCTGGTTGTTCTCATGATCAGATAAAGAAGAAATATCCTTTGCTTCAAAGAAACCGAGAGTTGGGACCTTAAGACTATTAAATAGACACTCAAGGGTGGGAAGGGTGGGGGGAAGGCATTTTATTTCCTTGTCTCACTGTGATCTGAAATAATCTTTCCCAAATCCAGAAGACAGGTGCATAATGATTGATTTTTGAAAGAAAAGTCTTAACCTTTTGTGTTAGCCAGGCAAAGGATTATTTCTCTGCAGTTCACTTGGTGGGGGTAGCCTTCCTGTCGGTGGCCAGGTGTTAGTTTGCTGGCGAGGAATGCAGCCCAGTTACAAGTTCATTACCTCTATTTTTTCTGGTGCGGTCAGCAGGACGGTTGCCACCAAGGATCCCGCAGAAGCCCCTGCAAAGGCCTTGACAGCCTTCAGGAGCTTCTGGCCGTGTCTACAAAGTGCAGATGCTGCCCCCAAGTGGTAAATGCCCAGGAACCCGCATGCTGCGAAGGACAAGTTGATGTGCTTCATTCTAGCTGCAAAAAAAAAAAAAAAAAAAAAAAAAAAAAAAAAAAAAAAAAAAAAAAAAAAAAAAAAAAAAAAAAAAAAAAAAAAAAAAAAAAAAAAAAAATTAAATAAAAATAAAAATCCCCAAACCAAAAACAAACAAAAAAGGCCGTCAGTCGGTACAGTTTATTGCACATGCTGTGTTGTCTCTTGCCTCATCCTTCCAAGGTTTTGTTTTAATACAAATGTTCTGTGCTCAACACAGTATCGTCCATGAAAATCTCATTCAATATCAACATTTTCAAGGAAACTTTTTTTTTTTTAAACCCTCATCTTGGCCCAATACAGCTGTATTCATTTTAAAAAAATGGAAGTGCCCTATGTCTTCATCACATAGAGTGTGCAAATCTGCTATTTGATGTGCCCGGCAAGAAACAGATCACTACGTTACATGTGGCAAGGACTCTGGTCTTTTTTTATTTTTGTTGTTGATCTTTTTTGAACTGCTTGGGGGACGGCTACTCTTGGGAAGGTGGATTCGCTACACAGTAGCGAGTTCCAAACAAAGTAGCGAGTCCTTTCCAAACAAAGGACACGCGAGCTCGCGGCGAGTGCATCACCGCATCTCAAAAGCCCCTGCCTTCCTGGCCCCACGCTCGCGTTGCAGGCACCCGTGTAGATACTGAAGGACCCCAAACCCCAACCCAAAGGAACACACAACAATGATGCCCACGAAGCAGTGTATGGACGGGCTCGCCCAGGTTCTCGAGACAGACAGGTCACGGCCGGCAAGGGTCTTTGAAGGCCCCCCCAGGCAGGTTATTCGCGGCACTCGCCCACTCGTTAACAGTTAAACGATGCAAGCGTTTTCCCGGAGGCTCCGTGGGCCCGAGGGGCACAGGTGCACGGCATCGCGCAGCCCCAGAGCGGCTCACCTGGAGGCCTCCCGGGGTCTCGTCCCCGCCCCTCCCCCACGCCGGGGCGTTCAGCCCGGGCCTTGAGTCCAGGGGCCTAAGACCTTCGTTGGGCTCGGGAGCGGGCTCGGCCCCCGCAGCCGAGCCCCGGTTTGGGTTTCGTTTGGGCAGAGTGGACTGGAGTGGGGGCGCTTAGCGTCCAGGCGGCAGGCACGCGCAGGCCCATAATCACTGGGGGGCCTGGGGACCTGGTAGGGGGGCGGGGGTTGCCGCCGCTCCAGCCCGGGGGCTGCGGAACGGCTCCGACCCGCCCACCTCGGGGAGAGACCTCTGTGGACCAGAGCCCGCCCACCGCTCCGCCCTACCAATGCAGCTCCAAGGCACCTCCATGTTGAGCGGCCCCCTAACCCGGAAGGCGGGGGCGCGCCGTCACTCAACAAGGCTCCGCCAATCAGAACTGCCCCACGCTCCCGGAGGGCCTGCCCAGGAAGGTCTCGCGGAATGGGTCGGGGAGGGCCTAGCGGCGCGGGGCTGCGACGTCATCAAGCCGACGCCCAGTGCGTTTAATCCACGGGGCTCAAGATGGCGGCGCACATTCGGACGCTTGACCCCGGTGTCTGGGGCTCGGGTAGTGGGCACCAGTGTCATCTCGAGTCCTGCTGTGTTGGATACGCACCGGTGCGCGTTCGTGCGCCCGCGCGTCTTAGCGGCACCTGCGAGCAGGCCCGTCACTTGCGAGTTTGCTCGCCCCGAACGAACCTCGTTGGCGGCGCCCCGGATGTGCTTGCCCCCGCCCGCGTCTGTGCTCCGGAAGTGGTTCTCCCCTTGTTTTCCTCACTCTGGGGGCGGTCCAGCCGGCCGCGAGGGCGGCGTCCACGTGCCAGGACGCGGGCGGAAGGCCTGCTGCCGTTTTCAGCGCCTCGGCTGGTTTTTACGTAAGCGTTTCGGGAGAGCTCGCACGTGGGCTTCGGGCGGCGTCCGCCCTGGACTCCTGAGGCTGGGTGACCCCGGGCAGCTTGCCTGAACTCTCTGAGTTCCTCGGGGGACCTGTCTGCCCCGTGGGATGCGGGCATCGGCGCTGGTGCTCGGTCCTGGAGCTCGAGGCGCACAGCGGGCCCGCAGCCCACGGCCTGTTTCGTCGGGCGGCACGCGAGGCTCGGGGTAGACTCAGGACAGCTGGACGCACTGGCCCGGCCCGCCGACCTGCCCCGTCGGCCAGCTGCCCTGCCCGGTCCTAATGCGCGCGCCCGAGGAGCCACAGACTCCTGCTTGGAGGTTGCCCGGGGGCCCTGGCTGCACGACAGGCCTCCTCTGCGGCTGCGGAGCCGAAACAGCCCTGCGCCCGGGGCCTGCGTTCCAAGAACCAGAGGAGGGCAGGCCCCGCACAGCCTGCACGAGGGGCTTATTCTGTCCCCCTGTTTGGGATCCCGGGACCGGGGCTCGGGCCCACCGCAGCGACGGCCCTGCACGCGAGGACTCAGGGAGACCTTGTGTCCTGCGCTGAGACCCTTGATGCTGGCGACCCCGTAATGCCTCAGCAACGCACAACTCCTGGGCGAGTTCTTGACCGCCCTGAGAATGGAGGGGAGGCTGGGCAAGTGTCCTTGGGGGAAATGCAGAAGGACAAGCGCTTGGTTCTGGCACTCCGGAGCAGACAGTGGTCCTCGCCCGAGACCGCCCTCCAGGAAACGTCCCAGAAAGGACGAGTCTGAGGTCTCCTAGCCGAGCTCCTGATGCAGAACCTGCATGTCAGCGGAGCCCCCCGGGGCTGGCCTTGCTTGTAAAGTCTGGGAAGGCCCTGTCTAGCGGGTGGGGTGCTGGGGCTCACGGAGATGCGATGACATCGGAAGTTTAGGGAGAGACAGAGCCCGCCCCGCCAGACTCTGGCGGGGACATAGCCCTTGCAGCTGGAAGCTGCCACCAGGCCGATTCCCGAGATGAAACAGTTGTCACAGGGCAGCTTGGATGAACACAGGACTGCAAGAGCCTTGGCGGAGAGGGAAGGGCACATCTCCCGCTAGGAGCACAACTGCCGGTGAGTCACATTCCACCACATCTGAGTGTCACGGGACAAGCGTTCCCAAAGTTCCAAAAGTTCATTCTTACCGTGTTAAACTTTCTCTTAAAAATTAGTCTCCTTCCCCCGCCACCGCTGTCTCTTCCCCTAATCATATTCACATGCAGCTAATTAAGACGCTCAGCTCCCTAAGTAAGGAAGGATTTCCAGTGCATTCACATTTCGTTTTTGCAATTTAAGGGCCAGCCATAACGTTGAGGGTGTCGTCAATAAATATATTTTGCGTGTTGGATTTAACTAAATAACTCTTCTGAATATAGAGTAATTTAATTGCCCTTTAAGACCTTTTTTTTTTTTTTTTTTTTTTAATTTGCTGGTTCTTGCTTCTCGGTGTTCCTTAGTAGTTTAGTTTCGAACTGGTTTATTTATTTAACCATTTATCACACGTTTCTGAAGCTGCTGGTCCGGGGCTTACAAAGTTGGGGGGAATTCTGTTCTTCCTCATCAGAGATGCAGACTCTAGTGGGCAGGGAGTCGGTTGATGGATTGATTGTTACAGAGATCTGGTCCTGTGCGGGTCCTGGGCACGCAGGTGCTCTGGATGGGAGCACTGAGCTGGGGAGTAGGAAACTCTTAAATCGGAGAGACACCTGGAGAGAAAACAGACTGAACCTGATTCTCCTTTCCCTGTGCCTGGCGTCGTCCCACAAGATTTTATCGTATGTTCCACAAAGAGGGACAACAGTACAGAAGAAGGGGTATTTGCCACACTTCGGCCCCCAGAACGGGACCATCTCTCAGCGTTTCTGAGTCTAATCTCTTCTTCCACTCTGCTCTGCTCCTAGTGTTATTTTCTCATGTTACCACCTTAACACATACTAGTACCTCTGAGGGGCCATTCATTGCCCCTGCAACGCCCTTCCCCTCCCTCCTTTTCGGGGAGACCTCACCCTGTCACCTCCTCCTCGAATCTTGGATGCTGATCCTGATTTCAGGAGGATGTGGCCACACTGTTGGAGCGCACAGCGGTGCCCTTTTCGGGGGACAGGGGCATCGTGTAGTAACAGTCCGTGTTGGCCTGTACTTTGTGCCTACTTGAAGCATTCCCTTATTTTAAAAGCACCGTGGAATTCGGAGAGAGGCGAGTTTGTAGTCATGGAGGAGAACTTCCCCGCTAAACATAGGGAGACAGGCCGTGTCCATTCCTAGGGGTCGCTGTCTCTAAAGAAGGACATGCAGTCACCAGTGAATGCAGCCACCCAGAGTAAAATTTACCCCAAGTAAAAGCAGCCTAGGGGGAGTTAGGGCTGGGATACAGAGAAGCAGGTGTAAGGTGTGAGCCCATTTCTTAAGCCTGTGGCTACAGCTGTGATTGTCCCAGAGTTACTCCCCAACGGCTCCCACCCTTTTCTGTTTGCTTTCTGAAGGTAAGAACCGCGTTTCTAAATCTTGGAAGACAGTTCTCACTAAGAGATGCACTTCTCTCACTGCGTCTGACCATTTTCTCTCTCTACCAATTTGCTGGAAGAACCGGTAAGAGAAACACACACACACACACAAACACACACACACAGTGGGGAGGGGCAGAAGGTGGAGAGAAGCCGACTTCCTATGGAGCAGAAGCCTGTCTTGGGGCCAGATCCTGGGATGTCAGGATCTTGTCCTGAGCAGAAGGCAGACGGTTAACCAACTGAGCCACCCAAGTGCCCCTAAGTGAATCCTTTCTAAATGGGAAAATATTTTTTCAAGAGATACATGAATTATGTGTTTTATATATTTCTGTTACGTACGTGTATATGCATGCATAACAAAGGACTTCCATAACATCTGCAAACATTTCCAAGTAGACATTCTAAAGTGTAGTTAATTTCTGGTTGGACGCATCTAGGAGTATAGAGTCATCTATAGGTCTTTACAGGGTAGAGAAATTGAATACCAAGTCGTTTCTATGAAACAGACATCTTTAAAATTTGACATTGATTTATAAGCTCGTTTTATTTCTAACTGTTTAAGCTTCATTCTGTAACACATTCCCAATGTGCTACGCGTTTGCACTGGACAGGAGAGACGGTGAAGATGTTCTGAGCGTTTCCACTGTCCCATAGGAACGAATTACGGCACTTGCGGGTGATGTGGTACATAAGCATAAGATAGAGCATCTTTTAAAATGGCGTTCTTAATCTATTCTATGGGAAAGAGGTGTAGGTCTTTGATACGCACATGGTAGGGTTGGGCTACCAAATGCATCAGAGCTTCCGCAGTATCTCACAAAGCAGAATAGAGGAAAACCCGTGTCCTCTGCTCTGTATGCTATGTTGCCCCACAGCTGTACTCCGTGACCTGGCCACACTCGTGGCCCACGGTTTGTACAGGTAGGTGGAAATTGTGTTTCGTGGTATCCTTACGTGATGTTCTTACAGCGGAAGAGATCATTAGGGAGATAATGTAAATGTCAGGTAAGTTAAATTGTTGAGTGGCAAACAGAATGTCAGCTTTGGTGCTTTCAGCTTTATTAAATTTACCAAAATACTCTCTTTTAATGTGGAGGACTGTATTTAAACATCGCTGCTGCTTTTATCCAGAGAAACACCCTAATTGCTAAAACATCCAATTACCTAATTTCACCTCATTTCAAGGAGACAAAGTAAAGATTTTAGTCTGTTTCCTATTTGCAAAACGCCTTCCTTTCCTGAGCTCCTGCTTCTATTCACTGCCATCTCGTTATTAATAACGACTTCACCATTGACCTTCTTCGACCTGACAGTCCTTCACTCGCATTGTCTTGTGTAAATTTTGCAACGAGGATGAAAGGAAAAAATACACGCAATAGGTGAAAATGGGGAATTAAAACAATTTTCCCACATACGCACAGATGCACAGATGATCCGCCCAGGTCCCCCACATCCCCAAGCGTGCCCTGTGCAGAGCCTCGGCTCTCCTACAGGGTTTCGGCAGTGAATTAATACAGAATCGAACTCTCATTCTGTGCTGACTTGTGCTGTGGCGCCACCATAGGCTGCGGAACCCTGAACCGGTTCTTTCTCTGGTCAGAATTTGTAATCACTGTTCATTCATATTTAGATATATATGATTTTACTGAAAAATGGTAGAAGTCCTTAGTCCTTATGACCTATACATTTGTTTATTTACTTAAAGCATTTAGAGAACTTGTTCATAGCTGGGAAAGAAAAAAATACGAGCAACCCAGAAATGAATGAAAGCTCGCTTTTCTGCCCTTATCCATCTCAGCAGTAACTCATTTCGATGATGACTTTTCCTGGAAGCTGCGGCGTAGAGTAGGTTATTGTAAAAAGAGGCTAATTTCCTGTAGGAGCAATGTCGTAAAAGGCCATCATGTCACTGACCAAGGCCTTAACTCCAAAGAGACTGTTTATCCAATCAGTTATCTTTATGCCTTTGCTCACTCTGTAAACTGTGTTTGGTGTCTAATACAGGACAAGGACTGGACTAGGCATTAGGGAAAAAAAAAATCCTGAAGATAAACTTCTTGCCTTCAGCTCACTGTGTTTTCTTACTGGAATGTCCTTGCACATTTTTCTGTTCGGTTTGGTCCTACTTATTCTTCAAGGCCGAGAGCCGGCTCTGCTGCCTCATTATATCCTCTTGGATAGTGTTCAGCCGCCTTCTGTCAGTATTTGCCTTATCTTCCTTCCTCTCTGTTGGTGCATGAGGCATTGCCATAGCATCTATGACTTTCTATTTTGGCAGACTTGCGTTGCCTCCACACTCTGTGCTCGGTTCATTTGGGGCAGGGACTGTCTTGTACTTCTTGGTTTTTGCCAGGTTCTGGTAGAGAACTCAAGACTCGTAAATATTCGTAAGTGTGGGGGCATCTTTAGTTGGCATGTTTCAGATATCTAACTGGATTAAGAAGGAAGTGAATTGCTAGTTGAAATAATCTCAAAAGTTTAGACGCCGGGCGAACTGCAGGTATGGCTGGATCAAGCGCTTGGGTTTCATTTAGTTTCGTTCTGAAGGTAGGGCATCTCCAAGAGGTCTCTGGCTCCACATCCTCTTCGCCTATCACCGTCCACCTCCCAGACTTAGGAATCAAGACTCCTGCTGGTTCTTTTTTCGGAGTATCACTGAATGAGTCATTTATTGGGGCGCCTGGGTGGCTCAGTCAGTGAAGCGTCTGCCTTTGGCTCAGGTCATGATCCTAGAGTCCTGGGATCGAGTCCCACGTCAGGCTTCCTGCTCAGCAGGGAGTCTGCTTCTCCCTCTCCCTCTGTGCACGTGCGTGCTCTCTCTCTCTTTTGTCAAGTAAATAAATAAAATGTTTAAATAAATAAGTCAGCGTTTCTGCTATAGTATGCAATAAATATTGAATTAAACACAAGGAAAAATGCAAGTATAATCTCTATGAAACAGGAAAAATGTATTTACTCCTTAGCTCTATAAAACTGTACAATACATAATCATCTGATGAGTATTCCTCCAAAGTAAGAGCACTGTTGAGGTGTTTGATGCCTTGAGAAGTTAGTTGCAATGTCAGTTCTGTTCGGTACAGTTTGTATAATAAGTATTAGTTGGCATAAATGTCGTTTAGCCTTCTATTAGCAATAGTATTGTTTGGCCTTTGTTTTTGAATGACTTGGGGTACTTGGTATGTCGCTCATCAAGTCCGCGTAAATGGATGGAAATGTTTTACCGTGATATATTTCCTATAGGAAGGTGTGTTACACTTGAAGCTGTAGCAAGCATCTTACCTTAGACCTAGGGTCACAAAAACAGATGCTAGCAAATGTTTGTTTTTGACACGGTGACAATAATGGCAATGCCATTCTACCAACAACATTTCACAGAATACAACGTGCTCCCAAATGTCTTTTCATCTCTGATTTTAAACCGTTCTGGAAAAAAGTGTGGTCACCATTTAGTAAGCGTCCACTACTGTATCTCTTACTTTCTTTTAGAACTGTAAAGAAGTATGCAATTGATGCAAACTCTTAAAAACAATCTTTTTTCCCCCCTAGGATTCTTTTATTAGAGTGCACGCACACACATGAGCAGTGGGGGGAAAGGCAGGGGGGGAGGGAGAAGCAGGCTTCCCGCTGAGCAGGGACCCTGACGTGGGGCTCGATCCCAGGACCCTGGGAGCATGACCTGGGCTGAAGGCAGACGCTTCACCGGCTGAGCCACCCCGGTGCCCCTCAAGAGCGTATGTTACAGTATCTTCACTGAATTTCTAAGGTAAAAATGACATCCCCAGCTACACAGATGTGTTCCCTATTTGGAACACTACAGAATAAACAGTGACGATGGATCCGAAGTCTGCGACTGGAAAGGACGCAGCCTGACGTGTAACAGAGTGCTGTGATGTCAAGATCTGTGATGGCTTGAACGTTCAGGACACAGGCTGCGGAGTAGGAACTAATGACGTGTGACCGGTGTTTGTTGAATTAGACGGCCTGGTGCGGTTTTGCCCGAGGGGAAAACAATTCCCCAGTTCTGATGAACCGTCCTAGATCCCTATAGGTACATATATTTAAAATAATGAAAACATAGAATTCGTTCTCTGGGTACAGAAGCTGGCAAGTTCAAAGTTATTCCAACCACATCCATTGCCTCGGGAAGCCTACCTCCAGGTGTGGGCCCGCCTAATAGTCTCTTCGCGTTTGTAGATGTCTCACGGACGGCCGCTAGCTCTACTGAGGTTGTCATTATAAGCAACAGGCTTTCTTTCCAGTATGTTCCAGTATGTTATTCTCGCTCGCTCTCTTCGCCTTGGGGTACGCGATCCCACTGTTAACATGGTTTTGTAGTGCCATATTAAGAAAGTTGGCTTTTCATATATTGTGTAAGCCTTGGACTAGCCATAGCTTCACATCTCACTTAAAAAGCAATGGTAGAGGCACCTGGGGGGTTCAGTTGGTTAAGCATCTGCCTCTGGCTTGGGTCATGATCCCTGGGTCCTGGGGTGGAGTCCCACATCGGACTCCCTGCTCAGCAGAAAGTCTGCTTCTCTGTCTGACCCTTCTTCGTCTCACGGTCTCTCTCAAATAAATAAACAAAATCTTTTAAAAAAATAGTAATAGCTAATAATAAGCAATTTATGGTTACTGACCGTGTAGCCTGTACCAGGGTCTTTGTTAATCATACCTGCGTCATCTCAGTCTTGACAATAGTTGCTCAGGATGACGTTAAGAAAGTGTCCTCACCGACATGCTAAGACAGTTTTCCCAGATCTGGACAATGGGGAGCAAAGGAAAGAAACCTAAGTTCATCAGAGCTCAGAACTGTACTCTTTGTATCGCCGGAACCTAATAAACAAAGGCTGGGTTTTTTGTTTTGTTTTGTTTTATTTTTTAATTTTATTTATTTGACAGAGATCACAAGTAGGCAGAGAGGCAGGCAGAGAGAGAGAGGAGGAAGCAGGCTCCCTGCTGAGCAGAAAACCCGATGCGGGGCTCGATCCCAGGACTCTGGGATCATGACCTGAGCCGAAGGCAGAGGCTTTAACCCACTGAGCCACCCAGGCGCCGCAAGGCTGGATTTTTTTTTTTTTTTTAATATTTTATTTATTTATTTGACAGAGAGAGATCACAAGTAGGCAGAAAGGCAGGCAGAGAGAGAGAGAGGGAAGCAGGCTCCCTGCTGAGCAGAGAGCCCGACGCGGGACTCGATCCCAGGACCCTGAGATCATGACCCGAGCCGAAGGCAGCAGCTTAACCCACTGAGCCACCCAGGCGCCCCCCAAGGCTGGATTTTTTAAAAGTGATCTCTGCAGCCAGTGTGGTACTCATTCTCACAAACCCAAAACCAAGAGTTGCACGCTGCACTGACTCCACCCAGCACCCCCATGAAGGCCGGGCTTCGTATATAGTCTATCAAAGGCTGTTACCGCTCCCTTAGACTTTTTCCATTTCCCCATGGTTATCTGATGTCTGCCCTCAAAGAGTTGAGGAAACTTCTGGTCCTTGATTTTGTTCAAGGAGCTCAGTTAAAATGATAGTCGCAGTTACGCACAGCAGATTCTCAGAGATGTTTGCCCTTCGTTAATGAGTGAGTTCCACAAAAGAGGCTGTGTATTCTCCAAGATGACGTGCGTAATCCCACAGAAACTGATTCCACGTGGAGCCGACCTGCGTGGGAAAATAGGCTGCCTGGACTGCGTGTTGTGTTCTGTGACTCTTTCCGGCTGCCCCCTGCTGGGGTCCCATAGAGCCGGATCCTTCACTCACGACAGAAGGATGTCAATGCCCAATGCCGGGAAGAAGCTCTAGGGAGGTCTCCATTTCATGTGGCCCCCGTCCAGTCGGAAATGGACCTTCCCGTATGGCGCCATGCCCCACGTCACCTCCGCAGCAGTCAGAAAGGGTGCACAGCATTTCCTGCTGTCATCTGCTTGCTGCTTCAAAAGGGCTTGTCGCTTGGGGTTGTCAGGAGTGAAAGGTCCATGTAAGAGTAGATGTGTGAACACTGGAAAGCAGATAAGTTAGGTGAGTGGCGGTCCTTTGGGTCCCCGTCCTCCCTGGCTTTCCTCACCTGTACTCTGCACCGTTCTTACTGATTTCAAACGTAGACGAACTAGATCCTCTCCCGAAATGGAATTATGTCAGATGGTTAGAGGTACGTGTTTAGACTGTTTTTAATGTTTGATTGTATTTAAAATGCTCATTGTGCCAGTTAAGGCACTAGTTAATATTAAGTCCACATTATGAATTCACTTTTTTTTTTTTTTTTTTTTAAGTGAAGAAGTTTAAATTTAAAAAAGAAGCATGAGGTGGGGCTCCTGGATGGCTCGGTCAGTTACGCAGTCCGACTCTTCATTTCAGCTCAGGTCGTGATCTCAGGGTCCTGGGATCGAGAGCTGCGTCGGTCTCAGTGTTCAGTAGGGAGTCTGCTTCAGGTGTCTCTCTGTCCCTTTCTCTTGCCCCTCCCCAGCTCCTGTGCACACATGTGCGCACTCTCTCTCAAATAAGTCTTTAAAAACATAAAAAGATAGGCATAAGGTGATTTCTGTATTAGTATAGTTACTCATTAGCTTTCGTAATTAAAGCTAATGTAAAAATAGCATCTCGGTCATGAAAATAAGCCATAAAGCTGTGTGTGTGGATACAGGAATGCACTCAAATGGGGATAATTATTTCACAAAACAAGTGTCCGTTGTTTTTATTCCTGTTAGAGTTTAGCTTTTTAAGAAATAAAATCTTATTCTTGTTTCCAAGGAAGTACACATTCATTGTAGAAGATCTAGAGAATACCAATACAGATTTAGAGAAATATTGACTATGCTTGTAATATTTCTATGTGTGTTTATGTATCACACACCCGTCTGGGTAAGCGTAGTGTATAATTTACTTTCTATCTCAAATTTTCTATCTCAAATTTTAATACAAAGCATTAGACCAAAGGCCATAAATATGAGATAACCAGATAACTGACAATAACTTGATTATCTCGTGAATGGGCTGATACTATTAAATATATGTAAGACTTCTTTTTGCATGTTGGCTTCCAGACATCTTATCTGTAATGCGGACCAGTGAGTATCCTTTTCACACATGCTAATGCCCACTAGTGAATGAGACCGGAACAAAGATTAGATTCGTTATTAATGTTTGGTTACCTACTAGGGTTTGTTCCCACCTCGGTGACCTCTCCCCACTGATTTTGATAACCAAGCTGTTTCACGTTTAGGTCTTCATGAATTTATAAATTCTGATACAACACGGGCCTTAGCGCCAGAAGTTTAAATGTCGAAGACAAGGATGTGTACGGTGTTAATGGAGCAAGTTTTTAAAAACTCGTCTGTTAGAGCTCTTCCTTTCCAGGACGTGTTTTGGTCAACGTGGCTGCGTAAGAGGTTACGAATCTTCTCTACAGTCTGGAACTGTTGATCGTGAATGTGTTGATTCAGCAACACTGGGTGCTGTGTGTGTTGGCATTTTCCCAGGCCCTGTGGATGTAATAATGGATGAGGCACGTACGCTGCCATGTCATGAGGGAGAGCGGTGACAGCCAGCCATTGTGAGACAGGACTTTAAGCCGTGAAGGGAAGGCGGCACAGGGGGGTAGGGGCTCCCGTCCCACGCAGTCCCTGGAGTCTGGTGGCTAGGAAAAGCCACGGGAGTTCTACCGAATCCGGGCTGTGGAATCCCAGCATGTGGGTGGGGCGCTGACAGAGGAACAGTGTCCCAAAGAGATGAATGAAGAAGCAGACACGAGCTCCGGTTGTCTTCCCTTACCCCAGACATTAAAAAAGAGATTCGCAAAACGACGGCACTCTTCTCATCACATTTTTTGCTGGGGAAAATACATTTTTCATAAAAATACATGAGATCTGTAGATGTATATGTAAAAAGAAAGTTCATGAATCATGATGGCTGTATTTAGGGCCAAGAATGCCTGCTGCTTCGGGAGACCGTTAGAGTCACATTGACCTTGGAAAAGCCCCAGGATTTGAAAGAGGGTATGGCGGGCAGTAGGTACTCTGCGAATGCTTCCTGATAATTGACTGACAAAATGATGGTTGTGCAGCTGCGAAATCCTTTTTGAGGTCTAACCCCAGATAGGTCCAAGCCTCGGACAGCTCCCTAATTCGTTATCTCACTTCCAGGAGTGCCCGAGTCATCCGAACGAGAGAGTCCAGGCGGCCGAGGCATGCGGAACCGGCCTCCGCTTCTTGGGGTGAGTACTACTTGGATTCTAAACTTGGGATACGTTGGTTTCCATCAGATTTGTTTGACTTAAAATCACCCAGTTGGCACATGCATGGATACGTTGACCTACGTACACACATTCACAGACTAAAAGTTTAATTGACTCGGCTTGAGGTAAGTCAGCCTGTGTTTTTTCCTGCTTTGTGCTGACTGGTTCCAAGCCAGGCTCTGCCCCTTGTAACTGTGTGACCTTGGGAAGGTTACTTGACCTCTCTGTTCTCCAGTTCCTGATCTTGACGTTATGGGTGATGATTACACCCCCATTGCAGAATGTGTATGAAGCTCTATAAGGAACATAGATACTGTTTGTCACATAGAACTGTGTAAATATTGTACTGTCATTATCCTCAACTAGAAAATATTAACATTAAGAACGTGTAACTTCCACATCCAGGTGTCTGTGCAATAGTTCTTAATATATACCCGGTTAAGTTTATACTTGAAATTTTGAATGTTTTGGGGGGCACCTGGTAGTCTCAGTTGGAAGAACATGCGACTCTTGATCTTGGGGTCATGAGTTTGAGACCCACATTGGGTGCAGAGATTGCTTAAATAAATACACTTTAAAAATTTTTTTAAATATTTTTGAAGCCAAATCAGTCGATATATGCAAAGAGCAGAGAATACTGTGTTGTGGTAATAGTCTGTTGTTACTGTTTTTAACTGTGATGATATTAGAAACATTGAGATTGGGGCGCCTGGGTGGCTCAGTGGGTTAAAGCCTCTCTGCCTTAGGCTCAAGTCATGATCTCAGGGTCCTGGGATGGTCCCAAGCCCCGCATTGGGCTCTCTGCTCAGCGGGAAGCCTGCTTCCTCCTCTCTTTCTGCCTGCTTGTGATCTCTGTCTGTCAAATGGATAAATAAAATCTTTAAAAAAAGAAAGAAAGAAAGAAACACTGAGATTACTAGATCAAATTAATACTTCAGTTTACCGTCTGTCATGAAGGTTTTGGTTATTTTCGATTTTTTAAATATGTTGAAAGGCATGAACTACGAAAAGCAGGAATGAAATTAAGTGGAGAAAATGGAAATGGAGTCATTAGAATACCTTTTCTGTCTTCAGATGAAAAATACATCCTCAAGGAACCCAGTTCCTTGGAACTGAATACGTTTTAAAACCTAATTCATTTTTCTTGCAATTTATGGATCTGAAATTATTAAAATGTTCATATCTTTGAGCTAATGTGGCATAACAAATTTAATTTGCAAAACAAAGATGACATGACTAGAACATGATCCATAATCACTTTTTTCCCTTCAGCTTCTCAGTGTAGGCACTCTGTTAGGAAGATAGACAAGTCAAGCGTGTTTTATAACTTCATAGAACTTTCCCAATAAATACGCTCTTAGAAAATCATCAAGGAGTAGAATTTTGGAACAAAACGATTCCTCAGAATTTATTTTACGGTGTTTCTCAGTTATGTAGGGCACGACCCTGCGGCGCTCGGCAGGGGGGTTTAGAATGTATGGGGGTGCTCTGGGCTCGGTGTACCTGGGTACGTGTCACGAGGTGGGGGAGTCGGGGGAGGACTGGGTGGAGAGGACAGGCTAATCGGAAGCTTGCTATAGAGCCACCCGCGGTCCTGGGACAGCCATGGCCGAGCTCATACCGACGACTGAGCGCGAGCCTCAGCTGCAGCTTCCCCGAGAAGAGCGGGCCCTCCCTTCCCACGTGGCAGCACGTCTGGAGCGGCTGTGTTCGGAGACGGCCAGCCCGGCGCCTGCCTTGCACGGGTGGTCTCTGAGCTCCTTCTGCAAGGCGGACTGGATGGGAGCAGCACCGCTCCAGAGCTGCTGGTCACGGACGTGTGTAAACCCAGCTTAGCGCCTGCCCGCGGTCTGATCGTCCCGTGTCTGACAAAGATGACTGCGTTCAGTGTTGGTACGCTTCTGCGGTGTCTCATTTCATAGTGTCATCTTTGAAGGTCATTCGTGTGTCACGCTGGTGTTTTGGCAGGGTCTGTGGGAAGAGAGTAGAGATGGTAAGGAGTCTCGTCTCTCGGAAGGGCCATTTACTCTGCCCGTAACGGGGGTGGTGATTAGTTCTGGTCGTGGTAGTAATTACAGTAGTGAAAGGAGCAGAGGGAGTGAGAGGAGGAATAGGGTAGCAGGACTAATAACGCTCATGTTGACTGGCCACAGGACTAGGGACTGCTGTGTAAATGCTCGTGTACGGCTTCCATCAACACGGCAAGGAACGGATCAGTACGATTCGCACGTTGGAGGTAACGTACAGAGCAGTGCGGTAGCTTGTCCCAGCTCGTCAAGCTCGTAAGTGATGGAAGTGGAATTCAGACCTGTCAGACCGATCCCTCCCACCGGCTCCCATCGTCTGTCCTTAGAATCGGGCCGCGGGCTCGGTTATCCCCTGTACTGGTTGTGTCATGTGATCACAGCTGATCTTTATGCCTGGATTTCCCCATGCACAGAAAGTCTGTAATAATCGTCACCATCTGGCTTTGTTGCGGGATAATGTGAGGGAGAAGAAGAAGATGGTGTCGAGAGCATGTTTTGTAAACTGCAAACCCTTCATCAGTAAATGCTGGTTCTTGCCTTGCTGGTATTAACCATTCCACGTTCTAGAAATGAGAGTAGCGCGTGGTTCTAAAACGTTGACAGCAGCAAATGCCGTAGATTCCTTCTCAGGAATTATCCCAGAACTTAGGAGCTGGAGGTCCTCCGGTTCACAGGCTCTCAGCTCTGCTGCATATTTCTGTCCTTGGGGGGAGGTTTTAAAATGATTGTTGCCCAACATTATATTCACTTTCGGACACTGTATTCAATTCACCTGCTGTAGGGTTTAGGCATCTAAGTATACGTGCTTGCATCCGTATTTATACTGGACATGGCTAGCTTGAGCAACAAGCTTCCTTCTGATATGTGGGGCAACCATATGTTTAGAAGGGACAGCCCCCCTTGGTGCCTGTTGCCCACTGTCCCACCTGGTAGCCACCCCTTTCGCTCTCCCAGTGTCTTTGAGATGGTAAATTATATATATTATATAAATCGTGTGCCCTACTGATGAGGAACCGAGGCGTGAGGAGGCTGTTTTCCTCCTCAAAGGAATTGAATATGGGATTGCTTTAGAGTTAGGTTTCTTCAGATTCTCAAGCTGAGAGCATTTCTTGATTTTTCTATATGATAAGAACTGTTTAAAGTAGAAATAGGCTCTGTTTCCATGTAAGCCAACAAAATTTTGCAGTGATGAGGTCTCCTGTCCCACCAGATTCATTTATGTAGAAAACAACTGATCATCCTTTATGATTTCTGAAAGCACTTTCTTGTGAATACTGCCCTTTGTTATTTCAAAAATTGAACTGAGAAAACAAATCAATGGTTTTATTAACTGTCCCAGTACGAGTTTTCTGAACATCCCACATGGCCCTGCTGCATATGACATGCCCAATGACAATGTTTATAAAACCTGGAACCAAAAGAAAATTTGACTCTGACCGAAAGATCTGACCTGTCGTTTCTCTGACGGGCTGTGATGCAGTCTTCTTAGCTGTGTCTTTGTCTCAGCCAGTGTCAGACTTGGTTTTGACATCAACGTCAGGACTACCCAGAGGAGCCATGCCTCAGAATAGCTACAATACTTTCCAGCCAGTAGTCTGGCTTTTCAAGGGCACACGGGACGTCTGCATTCAGTACACATACCAGTCCGTGCCTGTGGGCATCTCGCGATGGTAACAGTAATAGTATCGTCTCCTCATCGGACACGTTATTGCAGGATGGCCCAGTCGGACGTGCAGGTCTCAGGAAATAACACGTCGCAGTTGACACCCATCAGAATGAAACCAAATGGTGGAAGTTCCTGTCACCCGGCATTAATGACTTGATCTGCCTCTGGAATCCGGGGCCTGAAGGACGCCCTGAAGATTCCGTACGGTGCAGCCTGCGAGGCAGCAGTGTTCACAGCTTTGTCGGCGAATGATCACGGAGGAGAGTCAGAGGTTGATTTAATTTTCTTAATTCCAGTGTAGGTAACATACAGTCATGTTAGTTTCAGGTGAAGAATACAGTGATTCAGCAATTCTCTGCATGACTCCGTGCTCATCAAGATAAGTGTCCTCTTCACCCCATCACCTGGTTCCCCATCCCCCATCTCCCCACCTCTCCACACTTCAGTCTGTCCCACGGTGAGCCTCTTTTCCCCCGTGTTCCCTTTCTTAAATTTCACTATGAGTGAAATCATACAGTGTTTGTCTCTCTCTGACGGACTTCGTTTGCTTAGAATCGTACCTCCAGCTCCATTCGCCTCCATTCACACTGTTGCAAATGGCGAGATTTCGTTCTCATAACTACCTAATTGAAGAAAGAAAGGTCAGCAAATTTCCCCAGACAGATTCTGAGGAAAGGGGATGATGAAAAGAGTTCAATCCAAGTGTCTTTCAGATTCTTCTAACACATGCTGGGTGTCCGTCCTCTGCATGGTTAGGGCACCGTGCACACATCCTTTCTCAGGATTCGAGCCACGGTGTACTCTAATTACTATTTTGCAAGCCCTTCTCTGGTCTAGAGCAGAAACCATATCCTACGTAGCTTTGCATTCCCAGCACTTAGCAAAGGAATCAGCCCATACTGGGTATTTAAAAAACTTTGCGTGAATTAATAACTTAGCACAAAATGAAGAGGAGCTTGAGTATCTGATCAAGAAGTGCATCCTGGGGCGCTGGGTGGCTCAGTGGGTTAAGCCACTGCCTTGGGCTTAGGTTGTGATTCCGGAGTCCTGGGATCGAGTCCTGCATCGGGCTCCCAGCTCCGTGGGGAGTCTGCTTCTCCCGCTGACCTCCCCTCTCATGCTCTCTCGCTCTCTCAAATAAAATCTTAAAAAAAAAAAAAAAAAAGTGCGTTCTTGGAGAGACAGGAGAGTCAGGGAGCTATGATATTTAGGCGGACATGAAAATATACAGTGACGCATCATGGAGACCAAGCGTTTCCTACAATGAGAGCACTTAACCTCATTCAGGATTCCGAGAGAACCGAGCACCTTACTCTCGGAGCTTGAGGGAATGAGGGAGGTTGGAAGAGCTTATCAAAATCCAGCTTTGCTCAAATTGATCAATATGTTTTAATGACCCTCCCGTGAATGCTGAAACAGTTGCTCTCATCAAAGTGCATTTTGACTTGATCCGATCAGTGGGGAGTCTCAGTGTCGAAACGGCCAGAGCTTCATGGATAGGCTTTCTGGAACAATGGGATCCTGAGCTCAACCAAGGATGACCCAATGCAAAGAGTTTAAGTAGTCGTAGATCTGCATGAAAATCACAGCTGCATGAACAGTGACAGTGTATGGCTAATGCCACTGTCACCTGCTAAAAACGGCTCTGGCTCCGCTGCCACAGCCCTTTCCAAAGAGGCAGTTCCATGGTTAGCTGCAGAGCCTAAGAACTCTGCACCTTCCTGAGCCCGTGAGAGGTTCCTCCTGCCCTTGGTCCACGGAGGTATCCATTCCTGAACCATCGCATGACCTATGTGATGAAGAGGAAGGGGAGTGAGAGATGGACTTGGCCCCTGAGTGGGAAGGTGCTGTCTGTAATACCAGGTCCTTCCCGACCTCCCCGTGCGTGTTCAGAGGAGTATAAACCCCCTGGCCAAGTTCAGTTGTGTCCATCCATGAAGCGCCAGGTGGCCCCCAGACGGCAGCTTCACTTACACACAAGCCAGAGCTGTGTCTCTGTTGGCATAAAGTGCAGGCTGATGAAGGTACACAGTTGTCCTGGGACTGGGGAAGTTCTAGAACGGCCCCCCCCCAGCCTCTGGGCGTCACTGTCCGTGATGCTTACAGGCCACTTTGGGGATGTTTCTCTGAGGATGAATCGATCCCTTTCATCTTGATATCATCTGTACGTCACTGGGGTCTTTTGCTCTGTTTTTACCCGTGGGCAAGATGAGTGGGAGTCTTCCTTTTGGATCTCAAACCAGCATGTGACGCGGGAAGCAGCCGGCCACCCGGGAACCCCACCCGCGCCAAGCGCTCTGGACCCCGGGCCGTCAGCAGTGTGTGTAACCACTCGGGGTTGGGGGCTGTGCTGCTCTCCGGAAGCAGATTGTAGAGAGAAGTTTCTCCGACGTTAGACATGTGACTGAGCCAGCTGGTGTTTCTTCCGAGATCTTTTCTTTGCCTTTCGGCTCAAAGAAGGGGAGTTGATATCTATGGCTGTCCACCATCCCCTTTGAAGGAAATCTTGCAGAAAATCCACCTCTCGGTTTCCCAATGGCAGGTAACTGTTTCATGTGACTGGGATAATTTTTCCGGTTTTTGAAAAACGGTCATGACTTTAAAATGGAATGTACGCCATGGGGCGCCTGGGTGGCTCAGTGGCTTAAGCCTCTGCCTTCGGCTCAGGTCATGATCCCGGGGTTCTGGGATCAAGCCCCACATCGGGCTCCTCTGCTCGGCGGGGAGCCTGCTTCCCTCTCTCTCTGCCTGCCTCTCTGCCTACTTGTGCTCTCTCTCCCTCTCTGTCAGATAAATAGAAATCTTTAAAATAAAATAAAATGTAATATACACCAGTACTATTTTTTTTTTCTAATTTTTTTAAAGTAAGCTCTATGCCCAACGTGAGGCTTGAACTCACGAACCCAAGATCAAGAGTGCCGTGCCCCACCAACTAAGTCAGCAGGGGCCCCTTAGAGCAGTGTGATTTTTTTTTTCTTAATTTATTTGACAGACAGAGATCCCAAACAGGCAGCGAGGTGGGCAGAGAGAGAGGGGGAAGCAGGTTCCCCGCTGAGCAGAGAGCCCGATGTGGGTCCCGATCCCAGGACCATGGGATCATGTCATAAGCTGAAGGCAGAGGCTTTAACCCAGTGAACCACCCAGGTGCCCCAGTAGTGTGATTTTTTAACAAGAATATATCACCCATGAGCTGCATTAGTGAAATAGTTGTCTAATTGTCTAATGTATTTTATCTGTTTACTGTTCCACTGTTTCTTTTTTTGTTCCATTTCTATATTTCATAGTATTTAATATACAAAAAATGATGTGTTTTAGAAGTAGACGGCTCTGCCATTGTCTACTTCTAGTTTAGCAAACAAATATTTAATTTTTTCTTTTTTCTTTTTTTTTTTTCCCCTTTTTTAATTAACATATAATGTATTATTAGTCCCAGGGGTACAGGTCTGTAAATTGTCAGGCTTACACACTTCACAGCACTCACCACAGCACATAACCCTCCCCGGTGTCCCATCACCCAGCCACCCTCCCCTGGCAACCCTCAGTTTCTTTTTGTATTTTAAGAGAGAGAAAGACCTCGCCTAGGCATGAATGGGGGTGGGCCGGGGAGGGGTGTGGAGGGTGTAGCAGATACCACGCTGAGTGCGGAGCCAGACAGAGGGCTCCATCCCACCATGACCCAGAGATCATGACTCCAGCCGGACTCAAGAGTCAGACACCCAACTGCCTGAGCCACCCAGGTGCCCCCAATGAAACATTTGTGAGGAGATTTTGAAAAAAGTCACATTTTCGTGGTGGAGTTAGAATTCCCAGGAGTAAAGCTTTTCTCAGCAGGATCTGCAGTGTAATCGCCACGACATGACCCGTTCTCCGTTTCACAATGATGAGGAAATCAGTAGATGAATCTGATTTTGAGAACTGTCACTTTTACAGCTGCTCTAGTGGTATTAACGGCGCGCAGACCTTCCTGTGATGGAGGACTTAGTAGAATCACTTTTTTCAAAGGTTCAGTAGGGTCTGTCGTGAAGGAAGACCCGAGGATTGGTTTCTTTAGCCTTTTGATAAGGTTCTAGGAGAGATGGGGCTTCGACCTCCTAGGTAACTATTTTCTCAAATAATCGTGAATGTTCTCTTGGATTTCATAGACGCGGGTGATCTGCTCAGGCCAGGATTTCAGAGAGAGCTGGATCACATTTGGGTTAGCGGGCGCTGACTCAGTCGGGCTCTTGGTCTGTCCTCGTCCAAACCGTCAAGACTGTGTCCCGTCCCAGCCTCTTCAGATCTTTCTTCCCACGCTCCCCACAGGTGGGCGTCTCCTCCGAGCTGGTGTCTGACTTTCTTGATGCCATTCTCCGGGCAGAAGTTCCCCTGCTCTGAAGCCCCGTCTGACTCAGAGCTGCAGGGAGGACAGAATTATGTGACGGCAGGCGCAGCTGCTGATGTTTCGTGTCTGCCCAGACACTCCCGTGACGCTGCGAGGACTCTCCATCCGTTGAAACTGGTCGCGTACAGACAGTGACGAGCCCACGGAAAGATGCGCTGCATCTCTGTCCTCTGGGAAACTCGGATTAGAACCACGACGAGGTGGCAGCACACAACGGTGAGAAATGGGGACGTCCGAAACACCGACAACACCAAACCCAGGGGAGGAGAAGGAGCTGCTGGGACCGTCGCACGCACAGAGGCTGGGAGAGCGAGAGGGTGTGGCCGCGCTGGAAGACGGTGCGTGGGCTTCTCGCGGGACTAAACAGTGTCTGCCCACATGATCTAGCATTGTGCTCCTTGGTGTTTACCCAGAGGAGCTGAGAACTTGCATCTGCACGGAAACTGGCACACAGACGTGCGTGGTAGCTCCATTCATAGCTGCCAAAGCCCGGAGGCCACCAAGACGCCCTTCAGGAGGTGCTGAGTAAACGAACCGTGGCCCGTCCAGACGCTGGATCTTACTTCGCACCAGAAAGGGGTGAGCTCTCGGGCTGTGGGAAGACAGAGGGAACTTGCGGTCTGTGATTACTAAGGGAGGAAAGTGGACGTCAAGACGCTCCCTACTGTAGGTTCCAGTTCTGTGACCTGCTGGGACAGGCAGAACCCCAGAGACAGTAAACAGATCTGTGGCTGCCGGGAGCTGGGCGTCACGGAGGTACATAGGCCGTACCACGTCGGATGTTCAGGGCGTATGATACTGGAGTGGTCGGTACATGTCCGTAGGTGTTTGTCCAAAACCCACACGCCTGCAGCACCAATGGTGAATGAGAAGAAAAACTGTGGACTTTGGACGACTATGGTGTGTCACCATGGCGTCATCCGTTTGTAACATAGTCTTGTTGCTCGTGGGAGACGTGATGTCTGTGTGGGGAACAGCAGAGACGTCCCTGGACCTTCCTCCCAGTTCCAGTGTGAGCCTGAGGCTAAAACTGCTCTAAGAAATAAACACTAAACAAAAACAACAACTCGTCCAGCACCGGTGGGGCTCCGTCGTTTGTGCCTCCGACTCTTGATTTCATGACTCGGACTCATGACTCAGGTCAAGGTCTCAGGGTCGTGAGATGGAGCCCCCACGTCGTTGGCTCTGTGCTGACTCGGGATCTCCTTCTTTCCTCTTCCCTCTCCGGCCCCCGCACCTGCTTGTGCACTCTGTCTCTGAAATACATCTTTTTTAAAAAATTAAAAACGAGTGATCCAATTCCGGTGTGATCCGATCCATTAAGAGATTGGAGGCTCCGTTTATTCAGTTCGAATGCAGTTTAGCCCGCTGGTTGGTGTAGAATTTAAAATACCCTGTGTTCTCTCTCTGGGTTCAGTACCTGGTGCCTTTGCGGAACGTCTGCTTAAGCCCTTACTTGGGTTATTTTATGCATGTGTCTATGTACGCTAAACCCTGCAGTGTGCTTCCTGCTCACTAGGGCATCCGTTGCCTTCTCCTTGTGTTGCTTTAAACAGTATGAGCCACTGTTTGTGCGTGCTGGCATGGGTCCGTTTCCTGCTCGGGTGGCGGGCCCTGCCGGGCATCGGTCGCGTGAACTTGCACTCCGGAAAGCATTGCAAACCACGTTTCCTTCTTTTCGCCTGAACGTTCAGCATTTTCATAATTGTAGGAACAGTTTACCAAGTGCCCCTGTGAGCCAGGCCTACCAGTAAAGTGTAGACGCCATCGTTTATCTTCCCAACCCCACGGACAAGAGCTGGGCAGGTCTTTTATCCCCGTTTTGAAATTCATGAGCTGCCGTTTGCCGAAGCGCACGAACTCTTCCGAGGTTCTGCAGCTACAGCGCTGGAAGCACCAGAAGCAAGGAGCGGCAGCATCCCACAGCCCGTCCTGTCCTTCAGGTCGGCGGAGCGCTCTGCTGTCTGTTGGCCCCCATCTGCAGGGTTGGCCGGCGCTTCTGTCCCATTGCTTCCTGCTGCTCCTCTACGGGCCGCCTGCTTCTCTGCACTCCCTGTTTGCACGTGGGCTTTCCTGGGTTTCATGCCCATCTGCCCCTCCTTGGTCTCCTCTCCCACCCTGCAGCACCCGCTTGCTGTATAACCTTTCTCTAATATCCCGGACAAGCTCTATTAGGTCGCCCCAGCCTTGGAGTCGAGGTTGCTTTCTGCGGGGAGTCTCTCTGTTTCACTGTCAGCTCCTTCTGCACACCGCAGGGTTCTTCGGATGCCGGTCTCTGTACGTCTCTATCTCCCAGATCTGCGGTGCTGACACTTGACCGTGAGGCCCGAGTATCTGCTCAAGTTACCCCAGTTCACGTTCCCTGCACGTGCACAGCTCCGCAGCCCTGTTTGGCTGTAACTCTGGCGTCGCCAGGCCGTCGTGCGGAGGAGCGGCCCTCTCTTGCCTCTTGTCCGCTCCCTCCGCTCTACCAGCGAACACCGCACTCCCTCTGCAGGAGCCTGTGGGCGTCTTGCGCGCAGTGTGTCCTCCGAGCTCTCGCTGCTGCGGTCATCTTTGTCTAGGAACCTTGTCCTCCGTCAGAGTCTGCGTGGGTCCCACTTCTCCATCTGTCTGCGCTGGTGCTTGTCTCTGCGGCGTGCTTCCTGGAGGAGGTTTCTTGGGGGAGCCAAGCTCTGCGAATGACTTCACGGCCAGGGCCATGAGACCTTACTGTGTTCGGTATATGTATGTCTACGTGCATGTACACACACACACACGTGTATACTGTACACACACTTGTACTCACACGATACATGTACACACACCGAGGTCCAGAACCCTGAGATCAGGAGCATGTCTCACCTCTCAGTGACGTCTTTACTGCGGAGGGCAGTATGGCTTCTATTGCTCTGCCCGTGAGCTCCAGCCATCCTGGACGCAGCTTCTGGAGCCTCGCATGCTCCTTCCCTCTCCCTTTTCCTTCCCCCTCCCCTTTCTCTCCCCCTCCCCTTCTCAGTCTCCTCCCCCTCTGCATTTCCTCCTGCTCTATTCCCTTCCCCCCTTTCCCTCTCC